>PVKP010000511.1:0-192231 GCA_004027715.1 Plecturocebus donacophilus
TTCATCCATCCTAACTCCCCAACAGTGGGGTTTTCTTGTGAACACTCTCTGAGAAACTCCTTTGAGATCTCACCTCAGGGTCCACTTCTGGAGGAACCCAAACTAAGACAGTGCTACCTTGATTCCTCATAAATATTTTCAATCCTCCAATTTTGATTCATGAAACTCAGAAAACGAATCTTAAGTACATGTATGCTATTGCGGCATGCCGTATGATCTCCAGTTTTACTTTCTTCATGATTCTCATGGAAACCCTGCCTTGAGGCAGAATTACCAGACGTGTGATATTGAAAAGGAGACAATCTATTATGCACATGACCATTTTAACCAAATTGCCTTCTAAAGTATGACTCGGGGTCCTTCAAAGTGTGAGGATGAATCTGAGTTCTTGTCATCTGTATTAGTTCACTGAGAATGAATCCTCAAATGATCAGTGAAGGGTAGGAATATGTGTACAAAGGCAAAGCTGCTCTCTCAGCCCCTCAGGGCGGTGTCTGCCCTGTACCAAGAGACCCTCTCACCAGGCCTTGCCTCTGTAACCCCTGTGATCACCTAGCAATTCCCCCACCCCCTACCACCAACTCCCTGTATTGGATAAAGGTAAAGGCAAAGCAGAGGGGAGCAGGTCCTTCTCCAGCCACGGCGCACATCTGTGATCTTTGACCCCAACCCCTGTGCCACCTGAAGCTCAAGAGAGGCCGAGATGCCACTGGTTTCCATGTGCTGACGTCTCTTTGGTACGATAGTCCACTTAATGTATACAATTCATAACTTTAAAAAACAAATCAAAGCTAAATGTACAAGATGAATTTGCCCAAATCTCTGTTTTTTAAAGTATATTATGGTACTTTTATTGTTGCCAGGAACACCGTGGGCTTTGGCTTTGTGGTGACAACATGGAGGTGGGTGAGTCCGTCCCGAGAAGGTAAAAGCGACAAGAGTTCATTCTGTTGAGTTTTTATACTTACACTTTGTGATGCAAAATGTGTAGCAAATTCCCTGTGTTTTTCTTCAGAGTACACGTGACACATTTCCTGATACCTGCCGAAAGTTGATTTTAAACGGAGTAAAACATTTTGGAAGGTAGCGTGGAGTGTCACGTAAAACTGCACTCCGGGCACCTACACTTGCTGGTTTGACGTGTGTATTCTACCTGATTATTGAAGTGGTGTGGGAGTGTCCGTTAAACATTTGGGGACATGTGATGCTTGGGAGGTGTTTGGTTTGTTTTTCCATATATCCCTACTTTACAAGGCAAAAAGTATTTTTTGTACCTCCAGATTATTGTTTTTCTCCATTCTCTTCACCCAATTTTTTTCTACTATTTTTTTCTTTTTAATCCTGCCCATATCTGACATATGGACCATCAAATCATCTCCACCGCAAATGACCTGAGTTCACTGACTTCCCAGCCAGCACATGGACAGCCACTCGCCCGTTTTACCTGCCACACACACGGTGACAGGGCCAATTGTTTTATGGCCCCACTCCAGAACACATTTTCTCACTCATCAGTCCACAGGCTCTCAAGGGATCCCGGAGAAATATGCTCATCTTCTGAAGGGATGATTTTTTTTTTCACTTGTGATAGCCTGAACATCAGTCTTTGGATAGCAATTGTAATTTTTGTGATTAACATATTTGGCAGCTCATCCATTTATTCATTTGCTTATTATTCATGCAATAGGCCTTTATGAGTTTGCTGCATATCATTGTTAGACTTTACAAATGGCTGTCAAAAATGGCCAGAAATCTTGCTGGAGGACAGCACCAAACAGCTCATAGGAAAAGAATAGGAAGTGTGAGTTAATCACCTTCCTAATATTTAGGGGTAAACCAAGAAAAGAAGAAATGAAGACAAACCTAGGATCACATCCCTCTTCAGATTTGATATACGAGAGATGCTCTTAGCCCGTCTCCACTCAACAAGACGGCTGCACCAATCATCCCTCATGCTTTATGGCCCTGGAAAACACACTGACTCAGGCCCAGCACTGGGCTTATGGCTGAAAGGGCCCCTCCAGGACACCTAGGTCTGTCAGATCCTGCTTGTTTTATCATATGTGTCCCATAAGCAGTTGTGTTCATTCCCAAACTCATTTATGACCTTTCTTAAAGTTGTTCCCCTTTCTTTCTTTCTTTTTCTTTCTTTCTTTCTTCTTTCTTTTCTCTGTCTCCCTCCCTCTCTCTTTCTCCTTCCTTCCTTTCTCCCTCCCTCCTTTCTTTCTTTCTTTCTTTCTTTCTTTCTTTCTTTCTTTCTTTCTTTCTTTCTTTCTTTCTTTCTTCTTTCTTTCTCTTTCTTTCTTTCTTTTCTTTCTTTCTTTCTTTCTTTCTTTCTTTCTTTCTTTCTTTCTTTCTTTCCTTTCTTTCTTTTCTTTCTTCCTTCCTTTCTTTCTTCCTTTCTTTTTCTTTCTTTCCAGAGTCTCACTCTGTCACCCAGGCTGCAGTGCAATGGCATGATCTTGGCTCACTGCAACCTCCACTTCCCAGGTTCAAGTGATTCTCGGGCCTCAGCCTCCGAGGAGATGGGACTACAGGCACACACCAACATACCTGGCTAATTTTGTGCGTGTGTGTGTATTTTTAATAGAGAGGGGGTTTCACCATGTTGGCCAGGCTGATCTCAAACGCTTGACTTCAAGTGATCCACCAGCCTCAGCCTCCCAAAGTGCTGGGATTACAGCCATGAGCCACTATACCTGGCCTTAAAATTGTTCTTAAATGTTAACTTATTCTTAACATTGTGTAATTTGTTTAAACATGACCTCAACTTATGAAATATAAGAAGAAAAGAGAAAAGTTGCTTGAATGAAAAATAAGTCGAATACTTTGGAAAGAATCACTAGCACTAACCTCCATAATCCACAATTAACTTCTATTTATAACACATTAAATACAGACACAGTTTGTTATAATAAAAAAAACTCTGCAGTTATTTTTTAAAAGATCAACCATTTAAATTGTTTGAAGGTTAATATAGTTCACAACTTAAGCAAATGACAAGAAGAAGCAGTTCATAAAAGAACCACTATATGTTACAGGTAAAAACTTTCATCATAAGTAGTTACTTGAAAATACTGATAAAACAGGCAGATGAAAATTAAAATATGACTCAGTGCTACATTCCTTTTCACTCTTGAGATGAGTCTGTCCCAGGAAAAGTTTTCTTATAAGCAACTGGTCCATATGTATCAAGAGCCCTAAAAACCATTAATTCCTTTAAGCACAATTATTCTACTTCCAGTAATTTATTCTAAATCAATAATCAGGTTTTTGGCCAAAGACATATGCACAAAGACATTCATCATAGCACTATTACAACAAAAAATTTGAAGTCACCAAATGTACTAAATTAGGAGAAATATACTTATGTGTGTATATAAATATGTATTCCATATCAATATATATTATCTCTCTATACACATATGTATACAATATATAGATATGTTTCTTGAAGATATATATGAATATTACATAGTCATTAAAAGCTGAACACTTAAACAATAGTAAATGATATGTGGAACTGCTCATTTTATAATTTTTAGAGAAAAAATAGGTTCTGAAATTATATATACAAAATGATACTTTTTTTTTTTTTTTTTTGAGATGGAATCTCACTCTGTTGCCCAGGTTGTAATGTAGTGGCATGATCTTGGCTCACTGCAACCTCCACTTCATGGATTCAAGCAATTCTTACTGCCTCAGACTCCTGAGTAGCTGGGATTACAGGCACCCACCACCACGCCCAGCTAATTTTTTGTATTTTTAGTAGGGATGGGATTTCGCCATGTTGGCCAGGCTGGTCTCGAACTTCTGACCTCAAGTGATCCACCCACCTTGGTCTCCCAAAGTGCTAGGATTACAGGTGTGATCCACCACACGAGGCCAATGATACCATTTTTAATTTAAAAGTTGCTCTAAAGATTTATATTTCTAAATTGAAAAACGAATAAGAAAATATACCAGAATGTTGACTAGAATGTTGATTATTTTTTTTCTTTTACATTTTAATTTAGTTTTCTAACTTTCTGCAATGACTATACATAACACATTTAAGAGAAAAATATTTTATTTTGAAGAAAGTGCTAACAAAAGATCTCTCTCTCTCTCTCTCTCTCTCACACACACACACACACACACACACACACACACACGCGCGCACACGCATTCCAGGAACAGCTGGTGATGCTTCTCAGTCCAAAAATCCAGCCATGGTAGTTAGAAATGGCAGGTGTCAGAGAAAAGGCTCATTTCTGTGCTGGGAAGAACACAGGGTGGTTCCAATCTGGGTGACCACATGATTTCACAAATATTTCCAAGGGCCTTTTCTAGATTAATTTCACTTTCCATGAAGAAAACATACATGACCAGGTTTATGGAACAACCCATTTAAAGCCAATTATTGGACGGTTGAATAATTGGATGCTCCCTTGTATTTCACCGGCACTGCAGTCGTAAATTCCACTGGTTCTCCTGCCTGGACCATCCAAGATTTGAGCCTCTTCCTTGTGACTGACACAACTCTATCTATGGCCTCAATGAGTTGAACTAGCAAACTGGAATAAAAAGACCTTCATCTGCATCTCAAAATTAAATCCAGTCTAGAGTTAATAATAAAGTGCTGGGATGATTTGTTTCTACCTGACAAGTGATAAATCACCAAACAAGAAATTTGCCAAAAAGTACAGATGGATTTGAAAATGTCTGAAAATTCCATAACTGCAAACATGTAATCTGTGAATCTCATAATTAATTTAGTTTCCAGTTAAGCAACCCAGAAAGCAGCTGAATGCTCCTTTCAATCAACATCTCACTTAATCACTAAGAGTTCTTTTGTTCGATTATTCTGGTTTTTCCAAACATGACAGTCTGATATATTTGGAAGAATATACACATTACAGAATGAGAAATGGATGAATAGAATATCAATTCATCTTTAATTCAGAGTTCCAAAGATCTTAACTCCCACTTACCCACATAGATATACACTGATTTTAGAAACGGAAGTAGTAAAAATTGTTCTTTTTAAAATTATGTTAAAATATTATTCAAGCAACATAATATTCAAAAGTATAAAACAGTTCGTACAAAATTTCCCAATACAAAGTAACCAGATTTTTAAATAAAATATTCAGTAGAAGCTGGTCCATTTGATTCAATAAAAAATTAAATTAGAAAAACCTCATGCCTGTTCATGGAACTGAGAAGACAACTTGCCTTTTTCTCTGAAAAGGACATGGGGGCTTTAGATAACCATATGTTTGCTTGGAGTCAAAAATGGGTCATGGCTGCCAAAAAAAGCCAGAGCGATATTAAGCTGTATTAATAAAAGTACAGTGTCCATTGCGAGGGTGATAATAGTCCCTTTGTGGTGTGCACTTGTTGGAGGGCAGCCCATCTGGGGCACTGCAGCCGCTCTGACAAATGAGACTGCCTGGGCAGAGGCCCTGACGTGTTGGCTGCCTGGGAGGCAAGTCAAATGGCGAGCAGATGCGAGGGCTGGAAAAGGCAAGGGGAAGCAGGGTGGCATGTGACATCCATATTCTAGCATATGAGGAGCTGTCATGGGGGAGGCGGATTCTGCAGACTGTGTGGTTTCCAGGGCAGAACTAAGAGCCAAAGGATGGAATGTACAAGGAAGAAGATTTCAGCTCCCCATAACCAGGCCTTGCAGCTATGAGAGGAAGGAGAGTACTGAATCCCCATCGGGAGACGCATGGGTGATGGTGGGGTCTCAGGATTGCAAATGTGAGGGATCTTGAGTCTGTAAACTCATTTTTTCTTATAAGGAAGAAAACGCAAGTGCATATTAGCAAAATATAAGTGTTGGAAGATACTTCTTATATATTTTATTTTATTGTTTTAAGTTCTGGGGTACATGTGCAGGATGTGCAGGTTTGTTACACAGGTAAACGTGTGCCATGGTGATTTGCTGCACCCATCAACCCATCACCTGGTATTAAGCCTAGCATGTACTAGCTCTTTTTCCTATGGAAGAGACCTTTAAAGGTCTTCTGAGACAATCTCCTCATCTTACAAATGAGAACAGCTTGGCCGAGGGCTGCTAAGACAAAATCACACACCGGTGACTCAGAGGGTTGAGAGGGGACTGGGACCTGCCTTTCCTGCAGGTGAAGGCAGTGGCCTTTCATGACCACATAGCATTACTGCTTTATTTTCATTGAAAATAGACATTTGTGTCTCCACCTCACATGTTCACATGGGATATGGGTTGGGGTGGGGGATGAACAAATGATCTAAGTCTCTAATATTTGTGAAGAATGCTGCTCGGCCATAAAATGTGAATGAAAGGTATATTAGACTAACTCTGACAGTGAGGAGTCTACCATCTGCTTGGAAAGGAGAGAAACTATATACTAATGAAAATAATCCCATTGCAAGGCAATTTGTAAGAGTCAAATAGTCTGGATGCCAGATGCCCTAGGATTTCAGAGGAGGAGAGGCTGGGCTGGATGGAGGGAGATATAGGACCTGAAGATGGAGTAAGGTGCAAAGAGGTGCAAGGAAGAAATGCTTGGAGGAGGGAATGTTGGATAGGGGTGAGGAAGACAGCCAGCAGTCAGGCCCAGGGCAAGTACTTCCTTCCACTATCATTACACAGTCCTGGCCTCGTTAAGTAGAAGTGTTCATTAGAGAGGAGTTAATTCACTATGTCAATAGCCAGGAAGATATACCTCTGTCCATATCAAAGCCCTCCTTAGGGCTTGTTATGTTGTGACCCCCACCAGGAGTTCTCAGGGTCCAGGAGCTGGACATTTCTTGCCGGTATGGTTTAGACAGCACACCATGACCCACTGGGACCTACATGCAACAATGTCCAATTGCAGAAAGAGACCAACTCACGGAAGATATATTCACTTTACTCAAACTCAATCAGGCGAGAGAGGAGTGTTTATGGTCATCTGATAAAGAATGTTTGTGTGATTTTTTGTGTGGCTTCTGAAACTCCAATTGACAATCTTGACTATTCCTAGCCAAAATGTGAAGCCTGCCAGGACGTGACACTTAGTTTACAGGTGTAGCCAAAGGGAGGCAAGTAGCATGCTGTGTGTAACTAGACAGATTTGTCAAGGCAAAGCAGTAAATAATGCAATCCAAAAGCCAAGGCAAATAGAATGATCAAGAACCATCAGAGTCCTTCTTTCCCAGAATTCTTCTCTTTCCCCGAATATTTAGATCGAGAGCAAGACAGTAAGTTTGAGACTACACAAGCTGCCTCTCACGCATAGTGCGTTTTCTTTTTTCCAGACTGAGGAGACAGTGACGGCTAACCCTTCATCATGTCGTAATCACAGGAAGCACAGCTCTGTGTAAACATTCCAACTGATTTTCAGAACAGCCCATCCCAGGTGCCTATAAAATAGCTGCAAGCCAAAAGGGAGTTCTTGCAAATGAATAACAAACAACTCCAGGTGTTCAAATGAGGAACATTCCCTAGATGCTACTGCCCAGACAAGCTCGGGTCGTTTTTCCAGGCAAAGTTGGTATTTTTAGTTTAAGGAACCAATAAATAAAAAATGAAGGTCTTGTTTACACCCCGGCTTGTTTCTTCGCTAGATCCTGAAAGGGGTGGCTACAGAGGCTGCATTTTAGGGACCCTGAGCTCTTTGAGAACAACACTTTTCTCCCCCTTTCAAAGCACTTGTTTGTATTTATCTCCAAATGACACAGTGGCGGTTTATTCAGTGACAATCAAAATCGCAGTTTCTGAAGGGTCCTGACTCCAGGGAGAGAGAGCTCTATTGTAGTCCTCTGTCCACATGCCTGACCGCTTTGAGAGAAAATTAATGACTTTGGAGACTGACATTTCTGCAAACCCTGAGAAAGGGACAATTTCCTCTTTCTGCTGACCAAAAAACTCTGGCGTGAGATTTCTGTACCACAAATGAAACTTCCGAACAAGGATGCTACTTTACCAAGCCTGGGATGGTGCATAACCCACGCGGTGAAGGAGGTGGACTCTGGCTTGCTAAGTGTTTGTTGCATTGCATTTTCTTGCAAAGATGAGCCGTCCTAGTTATGGTTTCCCAGAATACTGAAAGACACATCCTACTTACTCATGCCCAAGGAGCACGAGCAAACCCCACATCCTTTATTGCCTGGAATGAGTTACAGCATGAGAAATTGGAGGGGGAGGCAGAGCGAGGCGATGGGTTTAAGGCAGCTGTGCCTAAATAAAAAATTCACTAGACTTGGCGTCAGAAAACCTGAGTGCAAAACGGTGCCTGGCACGTAGCAGATGTTTAATTCAAACAAAATAACGTCAACAATGAAGGCACAAAACTCACAATTTTAGAGAAAAACAAACAAAATACCAAACAGAATGACTTGAGTAAGATTCAGCTTCCTTCCTACAAGATGTTTCTTTTTTATTCAGCTTTTCCCAAGTTTGAACACAACGGTATTGAACCACTGCAGCCCCTTCTCTTTTCGGACGAATCAGTGTGGGCTTCTGTGGTTGCTATCCGGTCTCAGCTGGTTTCAGTAGAAATAAACCTGCATTCAAAGCCGGACTCTGCCACCTCCCAGATGGGTGCCTCTGGACTGCTATCTTTCCTTTTTGCTACAATGTAGGTAATAAATTTCTAACAGACAGGGCTGTGAAGAACCACTGAGATAATGTGCAAAATGGTGCTAGCTATGTGCACGTAGGAGTTCTTCTATGAAGTTATAAAATGCAGAAATAGAAGAAGGGGAAAAAACGGCCCACCTGTTTCTGGCCTGACCAGGTGCAATAGCCCCCTCTGAGCAGAAAAGAAGGTCCAGATTTTACCCAAACTGATGGGCCTCTTGAGAGGTGTGGTGAGCCCAGGGGGTCCATCTCTTGCCAGCCCTCCCTGTGCTTTATTCTGAGGGCATTTATTTAAAGTGGATCATTATTCAAGCCAACTTTGCTTGCAAGGCCTTGAGAAACACTTTGTGCTGCCCATGCAGCAACTGCAAAGAGAGGTCCCACCAGGATGATCTCAAGGTCCCCAACTCCACATCCAAGGAGGCCCCCGGGAATTCCCTCCCCTCCCGTTCAGGCTCACAGGAAGCATTCACCCTCCACTCCCGTCATCCCCACCTGCTCCAGCAGGAGCATGAGCATTGCTTCCGGGTCCTATGACCATCTACCTCGGAAGCAGAAAGCCCACGGCAGGCTGTGAGCACGCTCAGTTGCCAGCACGTCCACCAGCGTCCCAGAGACCTACTCCTTCACAGATGGCTCTGGGGACACAGAGAATCTGCTCAGAAAGCAAAATTCTGTCATCACACTCTGTAAAAGCTTCTGGGAAAATCGTATTTGGAGTTGTCTTTAGTTGTCCTTTGGCCCCCTTTTAATCAGGGAGCCTTCCATGTCTCCTTGTCTTTCAAATCCACATCACAGTCATGACTGCTTCCTTCACCAGAAGTCATCAGCCTCAAACGCCAGACTGCAATGTGCCCCAGGGGGCACAAGGTTCTTTGCAGATGCGCTCAGTCACTCTCCCTGCTGCAGGGAGCCAGGTTTACAGGGCCAGTGTCCCTCTCAGATGACCAGTTCCTGAAAGGCTGGGCGGGGGAGAGGATTCTTATTCATCTTTTGACTTCCATTTTCTGGCACATGCCTGCTACATAGGAATAAATAATGAATGAATAAGTAATACAATACGTGAATGAATCGGACTGTTGTTACATAGATCCAAACAGCTAGCAAGCCGAAGTCTTTGTCGATCAAGAGACAGGAGGCATTGCAGGAGTCAACATGCTTCTTTAATTGTGCATCTACTACATGCAGAGACTATTGCAAAAAGGAAGAAATGAAGAAAAAAAAAACTTCTTCACCAGATGTCCCTCATATAGCTTAGACATATGTTTTCCAAAAATAGTTGTTCTAAAGCATTTCTCTCACATTGGTTTCTCACTGTAGTCTTGGAGAAGGTATTTCTACAATGTTTAAGGGATGGGAGAGAGGCAGTGAAGAGAGAAAAAGAAAAACTGGAAGTTACTCATCTGATAAAGAATCTATTTTAAGACTCCCTTGGGCTAAATGAGGCTGCCTCTTCCCAAGCTCCTAGCACACCTGATTTGTTCTGTGAAATGAATGTTGCCTGCCCTCTTCAGCTAGTCGTGAGGGTGTTAGGATTTGTTCTGCATAGGGACACAGCCACGTAAACTGTGATTTCAGTAACAGGTATGTAAACAGATCAATGGCATGACAAATGCCACAATAAATTTAGTGCCTTTAAGCTATGCTACAAAAGACAGCAGGGAACTCTAACATCTCTCCACACCTCTGAGATCATTGATTTCTAGTACCCAGATGATAAATAAAACCATAATGGTTAAGACGGGGCAGATAGGACTCTGCAACCTTGCTAAATAAGTATTGGCAGCAATCTGTTCCCAGCTTGCGGAGAAGGTCCGTGCCAGAGAGGAGAACATTATTGATCTATTTGGAGAGAGTGTGGCTTTCATTTATTTTAGGTCCTTAGCTATTAATCTTCAGGCCTGGCTTGGGGCCAATAAGAGAGGGACTGGTACGTAATGATTAGAAAGAATTACTTGGCACGAGGGCCCTGGGCTCAGCCCCAGCCTCTGCCTCTCCTGCTTCTACTTGCACACTGGAGAATCTCTCAAGCCTCCAGGTGCACAGTGGTAAAATGGGAAGAGCAAAGTGCTTTGCACACAATGCAGATTTGTTCCAACGATAAAAGGCAATGATTCTGGGGGTGCCGAGCATCCCAGATGGGGCAGCCGTATAGTCCAGTGCAGTGGGTCTCGGGCTTGTGTTGAATGGAAATCGCACGGGGTGTCAGCTCCCTCCTCTTTGGACTTCTAGTGCAGTAGGTCTCAAATGGGGCTGAGAGCCTGCATTTCAGACAAGTTCCCAGAACTTGTTAGAAATTGTCTGTGCTGCTGGTTCAGGAACCACTTTAAGTACCATCAAGTCTAATGGCTTTAGTGACCCTGGAGTTGGGTAATCCCTGATTGAAATCCCAGCTCTTCTGCTTCCTGGCAGTGGGATTTTGGTCAACATTCTTATCCTCTCAAAGCCCCAGATTCCTTGTATGTAAAATAGGTAGAACCCCGACCTGCCTTGTAGGGTGGCTTTGAGAATTAAAGACCCATGCCCACGGTATTCAGAGTTCAGTATTGCATTTGTTGCGCCTGTCTGCCATTCCAATGAAAAGTTAGGAGGCTGGGAAATTTGATCAACTATGATGTCCACGGTGAAGTTCAAACGCTGCTCCAGAATTTTGTATGTGAGGAATGAATGAGAAGGAATGGAAGTCAGGGTCTCTATGATTGTTGAGGCTTAGGATAAAGAAGATCAAATGCCAGGAAGGATGACAACGGAATTTCCCGAGAGCCAAATAAACTGCACATTGCGAGTCTCTGGGGACCCAACCTTGTGTTGGCCAAGGACCTGCCTCAGGGGTCAGGAGGCCAGGCTCTGGTCCCAGCCTCAGCGCTGACCTGCGGTGTGACCTCGGCTTCCCTTAATATCTCTGGGACATGATTTCCTGATTCACAGAATGGGGAGGTTGCGTTAGATGACCTCTTCTGCCTCTGAAGCTCTAAGAATCAGACATGGAGAGCACGGCAGGAAGGAGTGATGCTTGAGAGGGGAGGATTTGGTACAGCCCAGGCCCTGGAGGAGGACAAAGGAAGTGCTGGGGTGGGGAGGGAGCAGGAAGGACACAGAAGGGGGTGGGGGAAGGGAAACTGCCTTGTAATTCTTCCAGCCTCCCGGGAAAAGGAGCACATCATCTTGTCTCGAGCTGGAATTGGACTAGATTCTGCAAATGACTCCCATGTCTGGTGGATGCTCAAGCCTGTGCAGCTAAACCCAGGACAAGTTAAGGCTGCCAAGTTACCAGAAAATGAGAGCAACCACAGGGACCACACATCAAGGCCAATGTCCTTGAGAGGGTTCTTTTTGTTCCAAAAGAATAAAGAAAAAGGACCAAGTTTCTGCCAATCCTTGGGATACCTGTGGTCCCTACAAATCCAGCACCATCCCATCAGACCCTGAACACTTGGTGAAATGCATGTTTTGAGATCACTAAGAGTTGGGATGTAGCTAGTCTTAAAAAAAAAAAAATGCCGAGTGCAGTGGCTCACACCTGCAATCCCAGCACTTTGGGAGGCCAAGGCAGGTGGATCACCTGGGGTCAGGAGTTCAAGACCAGCCTGGCCAACATGGTGAAACCCCTTCTCTACCAAAAATTACAAAAATTAGCCCAGCATCATGGCAGGCACCTAGAATCCCAGCTACTCAAGAGGCTGAGGCCAGAGAATCACTTGAACCCAGGAGGCAGAGTTTCCAGTGAGTCGAGATTGTCCCATTGCACTCCAGCCTGGGTGACAAAGAGCAAAACTCAGTCTCAAAAAAAAAAAAGCGGGAGAGAGATCCAAGATGGCCAACTACTAGCAGCTCAGGATTGTAGCTCCCAGAGAAAGTGCACAGAATGAGAGGACGCCACATTTTCAGAAGAATTTTTGTTGCTTATGGACTAGGATTCCCAGCGGAGGAGACCCACGAGTCACCAGTGCAACTCTTGTGGCCGGCATGGTGGTTTTGCCAGCGCTTCAGCATGGCAGTTCTCAGTGCAGAGTAAACGGGACTAGCTTCCCTTTTGATCGACATTTGGATCTCTGGGAAGGAGAGTTGCCCATTTACATGATTGAAATAAGGATTCAAGAGGGAAGTCAGACCGGAGATCCCCCGAGCAGAAGAGCACCAGGAATCTTAATGCCGTAGTTTTAGCCAGTGCAGTGGGTTGCTCAGATTTTGGCATTGGGAATCAACAAGTTGGACGTCCACTCAGAGACCTAAATTGAAAGTAGGTAATTACAGAGACGACAGGTGGATAAAATTACAATGATGGGAAGGAACCAGCGTAAAAAAACTGAGAATACCCAGAAGCAGAATGCTTCTCCTTCTACAGGGGATCACAGTTCTTCACCAACAGGGGCACAAGTCCTGATGGAGAATGAGTGTGTTCCAATAACAGAAATAGGCTTCAGAAGGTGGATGATAAGGAACTTTTTTGAGTTAAAAGAACATGTTCTAGCCCAATGCAAAGAAACTAAGAACGTTGAAAAAAGGTTTGATGAAATCCTAATGAGAATAGACAATTTAGAAACGAACATAAGTGAATTATTGGAACTGAAGAACACAACAACAGAACTTCACGAAGTATGCACAGGTTTTAACAGTCGAATTGATCAAGCAGAAGAAAGGATATCAGAAGTCGAAGACCTATTTAACGAAATGAAATGAGAAGACAAGATTACAGAAGAAAGAGTAAAAAGGAATGAGCAAAGTCTCCAGGAAATATGGGACTATGTGAAAAGACCTAATTTACGACTAATAGGTGTACCTGAATGTCATGAAGAGAATGAATCCAAGTTGGAAAATATTTTTCAGGATACTATTCAGGAAAACTTTCCTAACCTAGTAAGGCAGGACAATACTCAACTCCAGGTAATCCAGAGAACACCACAAAGATATTCCTCAAGTAGACCAACTCCAAGACATATAATTGCTAGATTTATTAGGGTTGAAATAAAGGAGAAAATTTTAAGGGCAGCAAGAGAGAAAGGTCAGATTACCTATAAAGGGAAGCCTATCAGACTCACAGCAGACCTCTCAGCAGAAACCCTACAATCTAGAAGAGAGTGGTGGTCAATATTCAATATCCTTAAAGAAAAGAATTTTCAACCCAGAATCACATATCCTGCCAAACTAAGTTTTATAAAGGAATGAAAAATAAAATTTTTCATGAAGAAGCAAGCACTCGGAGATTTCATCACCACCAGGCCTGTTTTACAAGATCTTCTGAAAGAAGCACTACAAACAGAAAGGAACAACCAATATCGGTTATCTCAAAAATTCACCAAAACGTAAAGAGTATCTCCATAATGAAGAATTTACATCAACTAACAGGCAAAAAAGCCAGTTAGCATTAAATTACAATATTGAACTCACAAATATTAATATTAATTTTAAACTTAAGTGGATACAATGCCCTAATTAAAGTCACAGACAGGCAAATTGAATAAAAGTTAAAATCCATTGATACGTAGTATCCAGATCCAACTTGCAATGATACACAAAGACTTAAAATAAACGGATGGAAGAAGATTTACTAATTAAATGGAGAGAGAAAAAAAAGCAGGAGTTGTAATTCTTGTCTCCGATAAAATAGACTTTAATAGCAATAAAGAC
Organism: Plecturocebus donacophilus; assembly: GCA_004027715.1. NCBI lineage: Eukaryota > Metazoa > Chordata > Mammalia > Primates > Pitheciidae > Plecturocebus > Plecturocebus donacophilus. Next base: position 14,222 of record PVKP010000511.1, read on the forward strand.
TAAAAGAAACAAAGAAGGACATTACATAATGGTAGAAGAATCAATGTAACAATAGGAGTTAATTATTATAAATATATACGTACGTAATATAGGAGCACCCAGATACATAAGACAAGTTTTTATTGACTTACAAAGAGATTTGGACTCCCGCACAATAATGGCAGGAGATTTTGGCATCGCATTGTTAATTTATATTACACCCATTCCAAAAGTGACTATATAACAGAAAGTGAGCTACTCTTTAATATTTACATAGTATCTCACAGACCTAAATGAAATATTGGTTGACTGTTTGTTTGCTATTTTCTTCCCATATTCCTTTCTGTCTCTGTTGTTAAGTATAATTGACGGCATAAAAGAGGGTTTTAATACCTTTTTAAGATTGCATTCCAGCCTGGGCAATAGAGCAAGAATTCTGTTCTCTCTTCCACTTTTTCTTTCTCTTTCTTTTTTTCTCTTATATTAAAAAAAAAAGATTCTATTCCATTTCCAGTGTCCATTGTTGCTTTTGAGGAGTCAGCCTTCAGTCTAGACCCATTCTTTTGCTGATGATTTCTTCTCTATCTGCTTCTAATATCTTCTTTTATTATCTGGTTTTCTGCCTCAATGTGTGTAGCTGTGATTTATTTTTATTCCTTTTTCCTGGAATTCATTAGGTCTCCTTAATCTGAAAACTTGGGTTTTTAAAAAACTTAATTTTAAAAGAAAATTCTCCCTTTTTATTTTGTTGAATATTTTCTTATTCTCTCCTGTCTTTTTCTGGTACTCTGATTGGACATATTTAGACCTTCTAGCTCCAGATTCATGCCTCTTGACTTCCTCCTTCATCACTTAGCTGCATTCCAGAAAATTTCCTCAAAATTTAAAAAAAAAAAAAAAGCTGGGCTTTTTGAAGAATATTCCTATTATGATTCCAATTTTGCTTTGCCTTAAGGAGAAAGACATGCAATACAATGTGCTGAGAGCATACAAGCTGCTGTGCTCCTGCAAGCTGCTGTGCTCCTTCCAATGGATTGAGCTCCAGAAGGCTCCAAATTCATAGCTGGCAACTCTTTACCCTCCAATCTGATGAGGAAAGTTGGGGCTAGATGATAACAAGAGATCTTTGGAGATGGTAAAGGACCAAAGCAAGAGTTCCTTCTATTTCTGAGGGAAACCAGACTTAGGTCAGCCTGGGTGTTTCCTCCTGGACTGGTGAAGGGCTTGCAACAGAGGACAGCCTCACCTGGAGAGGAAGGGAAGGTACTGGGGAAGGTGAGGTGGCTGGCAAAGCTTCCAACAAACCCACTGAGGGGACACAGGGACCAGGATGAGGGGCAGCCAGAACCGCAGGCAACAGGAAGTGTGGAGGTGGGTGGGAGAGTCGATTTCCCAAATCATTTACTGCCTCCGCTTGCCCTAAGCTGACCCTGATGGGAGAGAAATAGCTCCTCCTTCATGTGGGCTCATATGCGTATGACAAGCTCATGGGATCCTCAGAACAATGCCATCTTTATTATTCTCATTTCATGGACAAGGGGATGGGGTATAGAGAGACGAGGGGCCTTGTCTAAGGCCATACAGCTGGAGAGTCACAGGCCTACTCCAGGGCCTCTGCTTTGAACCACCAAGCTGGACTCTTGTCTTTCAAGGTAGAACTTGTCAAGCAGGTCACCAGGTGGAAGTGCAGTGGGAGCAGAGAGAGAGATGCAGATGGCACAGACCTCTCTCCTTCCCTCTTGGCCTGTAGCAATGCTGAAGGCTTTGCAAGGAGCCTGGGCGATGAGCTAGGGGATAGATAGTCAGAGCTATCCCAAGATGCAGCTTTGGATGCCAATCCATTTATTTTTGTGCAGAGCAGAGGTGGACCTGTGAGGAGAGACAATGTGAGCCAGAGCTTGGAGGAAAACATTCAGCATGGGACCTAGTGCTAAAGCACAGGAAGGGTGGGCAGCCGAATTCAAAGAAAGCAAATCATCCTCTGCTGGTGAGCATCTGCCTGCACTGGGTATTCACGAAAATTGTTCAGAGAGGCTTTCTTAATAAGTAGCATGAGGAGGACTCTATCCTCACTGGGTTCTTCCCCAAAGAGTTAGAGGCAGGAAGGTGGAGACCCACCAGGATGGAAAGTGACAGGAGGGAGGCCACGTGTGCAGCGCGTGCTGCACATGGTATGTTGACCTCTTCCCAGGGCTCCTGCACTTCTCCCCTAGCCGGCAAATAAGGACCACAGTCGCCCTCCCAGCATTGGGTTCTATCACCATCCTGCCTTCCCTTCTGGAGGGATGAGGGAGGTGTGGGTATGTATTATGAATACATGTAAGTGTGTGTGTGTGTGTGTGTGTGTGTGTGTGTGTGTGTGTCTGTTTCTCTGTTTCTTCCTATGTATCTGTCTACAGTGGGGACTCATCCCCATCCCCACCTCTGTTTCTACTCCATCTAGAGCACCAACTTCTACATTTTGAAATACTTCAGGCCAATTTGTCTTAAGCAATTTCACCTTAAGGGGGCGAAAATCAAGTTATGTTCATCATCGTCTTCCCACGTGTCTATCAGACCCCTTCCTTCCCCTTCCCCTTTCCAGAAATTGGACACAATCGCTTCCCACCTCCCTCATGGAATGGCCTCTAGCTTCTTCCTCAGTCCTTGCAGACCCTCCATCTCCCTGACCCCTGCAGCAGTCAAATGCAGACCCCTGCAGGCCAGATCTGTCCCTCCCCATTCCTGTCACTTCATGGTGGCATCACATGTGTAACTTTCCCCTTGCTCACTGTCTCCCATTCCTGAATGTTTAGACGAGACAACTTAGAAGGCCTGTCTATTGTGCAAGGACTCTGTCCTCTAACGCCCCTCTCCGTTTCCTAAGTTCATCTCTCATTTTCTCTACATTTGTTCTCAGGCACCACCTGCCTCGGTTTCACACCTCATCTCCACTTCTGGCCACCTTCCGGCCACATTACAATCCTAGGACCCAGCAGCCAGCACCATCTCCCTTCTGTATGCATCTGCTCTCCATAGCAACTATCAGCTCTTTATTATATTAATAGATTGTCCTGTTCCCTCTCTGTGCTGCCCGGTGTAGCACACTATCTGATCGAGTTAATTATATGCATAGTTAGTTACATCAAGGTAGAATAGCTTACCTTCTTGTCCCATAGTTATAACATGTGCATGTGTGTGTTATCTAGCTGGCTTAAGAGTTCTTCCAGGGCTGGCTGGGCCTGCTGGCTCACACCTGTAAACCCAGCACTTTGGGAGGCCGAGGCGGGTGGATCACCTGAGGTGAGGAGTTTGAGGCCACCCTAACCAACATGGTGAAATCCCATCTCTACTAAAAAATACAAAAATTAACCAGGCATGGTGGCGGGCACCTGTAACCCCAGCTACTCAGGAGGCTGAGGCAGGAGAATCTCTTGAACCAGGGAGACGGAGATTGCAGTGAGCTGAGATGGTGCCATTGTACTCCAGCCTGAGCGACAGAGCAAGACTCAGTCTCAAAAAAAAAAAAAAAAAGAGTTCTTCCAGGGCTATACTTTCTAAGAGCTAGCACAAATATGGAAAACAATTACAATAATAGCTGGACTAATAAACTGTGGTACATTCAGACAATGAAATAGTATTCAGCCCTGAAAAGAGTCTACCAAGCCATGAAAAGACATTTAGGAACCTAAATGCATATTACAAAGTGAAAAAAAAAAATCTAAAAAGACCACACACTGTATAATTCCAACTATATGACATTCTGGAAAAGACAAAACTATGGAGATAGTAAAAAGATTGGTGGTTGTCAGGAGCAAGGGGGAAGGGAGGGATAAACAGATGAAGCACAGAGGATTTTTAGGGCAGTGAAAATATTCTGTAGAATCCTAGAATGGCAGATAATGTCATGATACCTTTGCTCAAACTCATCAAATGTACAACACAAGAGTGAACCCCCAAGTAAACTATGGACTTTAGGTGATAATGATGTGTCAATCTTACCTCCTCTAATGCAGCAAAGGCACCACCCTGATGGATATTGACAATGGTGAGGCTGTACATGTGGGCAGGCACCATGTAAATGGAAAATCTCTATACCTTCTGCTCAGTTTTGCTGTGAACCTAAAACTGCTCTAAAAATAAAGTTTATTCAAAAATGTATAATCAGCCAGTCATGGTGGCTCACACCTATAATCCCAGTACTTTGGGAGGCCGAGATGGGCGGATCACTTGAGGCTAGGGGTTCAAGACCAGCTTGGCCAACATGGCCATCTCTACTAAAAATAAAAATAATTAGCTGAACATGGTGGCAGACACCTGTAGTCCCAGCTACTTCGGAGACTGAGGCAGGAGAATTGCGTGAACTTGGGAGGTGGAGGTTGCAATAAGCCAAGATCACACCACCACACTCCAGCCTTGGTGAGAGTGAGACTTCGTCTCAAAAAATATATGTATATATATATATAATTATATAATGGCTAGCATGTATTGAGGACTTTCCCATGCCCTTATATAAAGCACCCTCTATATATTATCTCATTCAGTCCTCACAACAATTCTCTGAAGTAGATACCATTATAAATCCTGCTTTATAAATATGGAAAATAGGGCCCAGAGAGGTTTAGAAAGTTGTTCAAGGTCATACAGAAAGTACTGACTCCAAGAGCTAGAGAACATAGCCTTTGTTTACAAAAAAAAAAAAAAAAAAAGCATCTGAGCTAGAGTTGAGTTTTCAGCAGATCCTGGAGGATCTGCCTCTGCTCTGCGTGGATGATGAGCCGCTGACTGTGCTGTCTCCGTGTGGATGCAGCTGAAGTTTGGTACAGAAAACTGAAAGTGCCTCTCCTTGCCGTTGGTAAGCAAACAGTGAGTCACTGACTGGAGCATGATGGAAATAAGATCACCCAGCACTTCTACATAAACAAGTGTGTTTCTCTTACCATGACAATGATTCATTTTGAGCAGAGAGCTAGAATTTCTATTCCCGCCAGGCTTAACCTGTATTTTTGTGTACTGTCTGCTTCTCCCCTGTTGTTCAGGATAAACAGCCTTTTAGGCGGTCTCCAACCTCTTAGCATCAGGGACCAGTTTTGTGGAAGACAATTTTTCCATGGACCAGGGGGTGGGGGAGACAGTTTCGGGATGATTCAAGCACATTAAATTTATTGTGCACTTTATTTCTATTACTGTTACATTATAGTATATAATGAAATAATGATACAACTCACCATAATGTAGAATCAGTAGGACCCCTAAGCTTGTTTTTCTGCAACTAGACAGTGACAGATCATCAGGCATTAGATTCTCATGCAGAGCATGCAACCTAGATCTCTTGCATGGGTAGCTCAAATAGGGTTCTCACTCCTATGAGAATCTAATGCTGCTGACCTGACAGGAGGTGGAGCTCAGGTAGTAATGCCGGCCATGGGAGCGGCCATAAATACAGATGAAGGTTCACTCACTCGCCAGCAGCTCACCTCCTGCTGTGCAGCCTGGTTCCTAGCAGGCCACAGACTGGTACCGGTACCAGTGGGTTCTCGAGGGATGAGTTAACTCTTGATTATTCCTGAAAGGTGTTTTATGTAGTACATTGGGTTTTCTTTTGAGTTTTTCTGGGAAGTTCTTTCTCAGTTTTTTAGTTGTTAAAATGCACTCTGTAAAGTTTAAAATACTCATTCCCTCTTTTCAGGTTTCAGTTGAAGATAAGCTGGGTAGCCAGTCTGGGGCTGGAGAAGGGTGTAACCAGGCACAGGGAGTGGAAATTCAGAGGCCTCCTGGTCCAGCCTCACAGGATGGGGGAACTTTGGGGCCTATATGGTGTGAGTGCCTCACTTGTTGATGAGGGCCCCAGGGAGGTTTTCTGACTTGCATAGGTCTCCTCAGTCAGGGACAGAAATGGGTTTAAAACTCAGGGCTGACCAGGTGCTGTGGCTCATGTTGGTAATCCCAGCACTTTGGGAGGCCAAGGTGGGCAGATTGCTTGAGCCCAGGAGTTTAAGACCAGCCTGGAAAACATGGGAAAAATCCTATCTCTACAAAAAATACAAAAATTAGCCAGGTATGGTGGTGTGTGCCGATAATGCCAGCTATTCAGGAGGCTGAGGTGGGAGGATTGCTTGAGCCCAGGAGGCAGAGGTTGCAATGAATCAAGATCACTCCACTGCACTCCATCCTGGGCAACAGAGCAAGGCTCTGCTAAAAAAAAAAAAAAAAACCAACTCAGGGCTGCTAACTCCCATGCTATGCTCTTTTTCTCCAGCTGTCCTCTGAATCTATCCTGTCTTCTCTCACTGTGCCATGTGAGTTTAAATTCTGAGCCTTTCGATTACACCTGGGCACATCTGCAGGCCCGGCCCAGTGCCTAACCCTCTCCGTCTCATCTCAGGGCCTGCCCCCAGCTCCCTGGCTTACAAGCACAGATGTTTTCAAACTGCTCGGTGCTGAGAAGTGAGTTCTCACCAACTACTAGGTTAGCTCCCAGAGAGGAAGCCACGTTCTATGTGAACAAATTAAATCGAATCCTGGAAAAGGCCTTAGCTGGTCATCCAGTATATTTGCTCCTGGTCTTCCTCTTCACCACAAACCCCCGGAGAGGGAAGTTTATTCCAGTTAAGGGAAAACAAAAAAATTCCCATAAAGTATCCACCCCAAAATACATGTCTTAAACGGTGACACTCACTTGCTTGAAAGATCTTTGTTTCATTTAGATGACAAAACCGCATGGGTGAGTCGGGGGCCTGGCAGCTCAGGGAGCCACAGCAGGACCAGTGGAGATGCCTCTCTGAACTGAGTATCAGCTAAGCGGAGACAGGGGTTGCCTGGGTAGAGAGGGCTGTTAGTGATTCCTACTTCCCAGGAGTGCTTTGGTCTTAGATGAACCTAAAGAATTTTTTATTCCCTGAGCTCTCCCTTAGAACAGGATGGAAGCAGCTGCTCTTCCACTCCAGGGCTGGATTCCACTGCTTCCGTCCCACCTCCCCTGACTCCTTTCCCAACTTCTCCAGTGTTGGGGTCCCCACTGGTTCTATTTCAGTTCGAATCTCTCCATGGCAGGAACATACGTTCTCAAAGTTCCCTTCTACTTTTGAAGCCCTGCTCCATGTCACTAAAGTTTGCCATTTGACTGCTGTGGCCTACCCACCACCCTCCTATGGACATCAGTATAGGCATCTTCCTTGGTTCTGCTACCTTCTACTCTTTTTTCCAGGTTTCAACTCTTTGGAGATGCAAGTAGTAGGACTAAGCATTGAAGGAAGCCTCGTGCCCCATTAAATAAGGCACCACAAGTTCATGACTCAGATCTATTCTGAGCCACCTCTAAATACTATTTGTATTAAAAGGGCTGGAGGTGTGGAATTCCAAATTACATCCCAAGGGTGACTTAAGGATTGTGATTGTGACTGTAACACTTCAGAGATGTGTGTTCTACAGATGGGTCCTTGTTTTCTATGCTGAACATGGTAAGGTGTGTCTGTGTTTGTGGTACCCATGGTTGGGTAGTGGGTAAATGTATAGGAATGAAAGATTAGTGTCACAGCTGCCTGGGAAATGGATTTCTATAACTCAGAGCATGTTCCGTGCTGGAACCTGAGACTTTTGTCTGCCAGAAAGTTGCAATGGCATAAGGCCTGGAAAGATAAGATATTCACATTGAATATGCTCCTAGGGTAGCCAATGGCATGGAAGCAAATGTGGTTTCTGTAGATAAATGAAAGCAGATCCTGACAAGATGACCTCTGTAAGACAATCTGTGGAGAAGGAAAATGAACCAGCTTTAAAAAAAAAACATGTTCTGAGCGTTCTGAGTTTTCAATGCCCCTGCAAAAGCAGTGGTAAACCCCTTTCTTCTTCTTCTTCTTTTTTTTCTGGAGACAGAGTCTCTCTCTGTCATCCAGGTTGGAGTTCAATGGCACTATAATAATAGCTCATTGCAGCCTCAAACTCCCGGGCTCAAGCAAACTCCCCACCTCAACCTCCCTAGTAGCTGGGACTTAGGCACAAGTGACCATGCCTGGCTAATTAAAAACTTTTTTTGTAGAGACAGGATCTTGCTATGTTGCCCAAGCTGGTCTCGAACTCCTGGGCTCAAGAAATCCTTCCACCTCGGTCTCCCAAAGTGCTGGGATCGCAGGCATGAGCCTGGCCTGAAGCATTTTTTAAGTCAATTTTTAAGGAGGTACTCTCATCATCCAAAATATACCCTATCAAAAACAAGACTCCAGGGTTAAGTTGGAAGAATATTCATGCAATGATAGAAAGCCACAGGTAAATGAGAAGGTATTTTGTTTATAACCATTTGCTTCATTGTTACTGGTTTTTTGTCTTTTTTTAATGTGTACTTGTAGTGATTCTTCTTGATTTCCAAATGGAAGATCTATAAATACCAAATCTATTCTTAGTAATCAATACCAGAAAAATCTGTCTGCAGGCCAGATATGGTGGCTCATACCTGTAATCCCAGCACTTTGGAAGACCAAGGCAAGTGGATCATTTGAGGTCAGGAGTTCAAGACAAGCCTGGCTAACATGGTGAAACCCCGTCTCTACTAAAAATACAAAAAATAAAAAATAAAAATAAAAGATTAGCCGGACATGGTGGTACATGCCTGTAATCCCAGCCACTTGGGAGGCTGAGGCAGGAGAATTGCTTGAACCTGGGAGATGGAGGTTGCAGTTGAGTCAAGATTGTGCCACTGCACTCCAGCTTGGACATCGGACTGAGATTCCACCTCAAAAAAAAGATAAAAATCTGGCTGCCGAAATTAGTCTGAATTGTGGAATTACAGGACCAGCCTTGAGGAAAATTCAGATAAAATCCAGCTTTCTTTACACAAGTCCAATCGGCTCATGAGAAAGTCATGTGACATTATGATCATAGGCAGTAAATGGAATTTTCAAGATGTATTCTTTTGCTTAAATCTTAGTGTTTAGAGAAAGGCTTTGTGATTATATGATCAAAGAAGGGTCTCCTTGCTTTCATTATGGCTGAAAAGGGAATTTTGACATAAAAATTTCCATTGCACTCTAGCATGGTCCTATGTGGGGCGGGAGAGGGAAGGAACTCACCTCAGCCTAACTTAAGCTCAGTCTAACTAGCTTCTCTGACTTAAAGAATAACCTTTGTTCTAAAGTTGTATTGGATTTTAGCTAAATATTTGGTAAATAATTTTTTCTATAGCATATCTCATTCATTATCTGAAAATTTTAGAAAATTCTTTAAAAATCAAATATAGGTTTTTCGTGTAGGCATAAAACTATATATTTGAAAATAAGTATAACTTATAAAATGAGCAAAGTAATTATCTTCATAAATTTCATGCTACATTTTCCTTGAAACGCACTTGAAAAAGAAATGCTATGTTTTAATCTAACAGGAATATAGAATGCATTTTAATAAAATAAATCTCTATGATTCATAATTTATTTTTAAAAGGCAACTTCTCAATCTACATGCATTTCATGCTAGTAAAATATCATAATGACATGGATATTCCAATACTTATTTCTTCTCATTAAAAAAAATTACCTTAACATTGTAATTAAAATTCCAAGGAGGCAAAAACCATGTAATTACAGATCATTGCCAGAGAAAGAATGACTCACACTTTTAAGGACAAAAACAATTTGAGTGAATCAATGTATTGCATAACAACCGATTCTAATTTCATGTTTTTGCATAATGTCATGCAAATAGAGATGGATGGTAAGCACTAGTGTATTTGTTGGGTTGGAAGAGGAGAGAAAACCAAAGTTTTCAATGCCCCTGCCAAAGCAGTGGTAAACCCCTTTCTTCTTCTTCTTCTTTTTTTTCTGGAGACAGGGTCTCTCTCTGTCATCCAGGTTGGAGTTCAATGGCACTATAATAATAGCTCATTGCAGCCTCAAACTCCCGGGCTCAAGCAAACTCCCCACCTCAACCTCCCTAGTAGCTGGGAGTACTCTGCTATTGCTTGTTAAGGAGACCTTTGTATTTTCAAAAAAAGATTGGAAAATTGTCTTGCATTGGATAGGATCTAATGGTGTTGTCTTCAATCTCCTCGTTCCTAGACGTGGAGTTGCAAATGTTCTTGAGTGGGATGGGGAAACACAGTAATCAACCAGGCTTTGCCTGTGTGTGTCTTCACTGTTATTCGTCACTGTTGTTCGTCGTATAGTATAGGCATGTAGATACATTGTTATTTTTGTATCTTTAGCCCCAGTCAATGTAGAGGCCAGGAAGAAGCTACTGATGGAGCTGCTTCAAAAGTATTCCAAGTCTACACAAATCTGTTGAACTCATCCAACTTCTTTTACTATAGAAGGTGGGTGACCCAGCACTGACACTGCATGGGATGTGGCCAACTGTGAGCACAAGTCCAGTAGGAGACAGAAGACCTTGTTTCTAGTCCCATTTCCAACATTTAATTATCCATGAAACACTGGGCAATAACTCAATTCCTTGGGGAACTTGGTTTTTTAATCTCTAAAATGAGGCGATAGGTCTAGATGGTTTCTATAGATTTTTCCAGTAGTGAAATTCTATTCTAATTTAAAATAACTGCCATTCAAAATTATATGACAAATAAAGTAGACCCAGTTGCAGACCAATCTCTGACTGAGCAAAAATTTCTAAACCATGAATGTATATCTATGTTAAACTTGTTAAACATTAATTTTCCTAACCTAAAGTTAGGAAAAGAGGTTGGAAGTCTAGGAGTTAATGCAAGGATGCAAAAGTTGTACAAAGAAAGCTAAAGGGGTAAGCCATACATTGAAGACATTAGGACTGGGGGTACCACATCTCATATTTTTTAGATAGACTATATGTTTTCATTGTACAAGTCATTGCAGCCTTTTAGTTAAAGGGAAAATGGGTGGAGGGTTCTTATTGTTTCAAGTGTCTGTTTTTTTCAGTAATCACTGTCTTTAACAAAGAATTTCTGTCTTTAAAAAGCACAACTTTAACAGATTATACACCATGGCCAAGTGGAATTTATTCCTGGAATGCAAATATGGTTCAACATATAAAAATCAATCAGTGTAATACATCCCATTAACAGAATCAAGGAAAAACCCACATAATCACCTCAATTGATACAGAAAAATCATTTGACAAAATTCAACACCCTTTCATGACAAAAATAATCAACAAACTAGGAATAGAAAGACTACTCAAACATAATAAAGGTTGTATCTGAAAAGCCCACAGCTAACATCACACTCAATGGTGAAAGACTAAAAGCTCTTTCTCTAAGATCAGAAATAAGACAAGGATATTCACTCCTGCCACTTCTATTCAACACAGTACTCCAGCCTAGACAGAGAAATTAAGCAGAAAAAAAGAAATAAAATGTATCCAAAATGGAAAGGAAAAAATAAAACATCTTTTGCAGATAACATAATCTTATATGAAGAAAACCCTACAGATCATACATATACACACACAAACTCTTCGAACTAATAAAACAAATTCAGCAAAGTTGCAGGATACAAAATCAACATGCAAAAATTAGTTGCATTCCTATACACTAATAATAAATAATCTGAAAAGAAAATTCAGAAAATTCCATTTATAATAGCACCAAATAGAATAAAATACTAAGAATAAACAACCAAAAATACAAAACACTTGCACACTGAAAACTACAAAACATTGATGAAAAAAATAAAGAATGCAAAAGTAATTGGAAAGACAGCTTATGTTCATGTACTGGAAGATTTAACATTGTTTAGATGTTAATACTGTCCAAAGTGATAGAAGAAGTGCAATCCCTGTTCAAATCCTAATAGCATTTTTTCAGAAATAGAAAAAATCTATCCTAAAATTCCTATGGAATTTCAAGGGACTCTGAATAGCCAAAACAATCTTGAGAGAGAAGAATAAAATGAGAAGTCTCATGCTTCCTGTTTTCAAAACTAATTATAAAGCTACAATAATCAAAGCAGTGTTGTACTAGCATAGGCAGACATATAGACTAATGAACTAGAATAAAGAGTCCAGAAGTAAACCTTCATATACATGACCAAATGATTCTTGACAAGGATGCCAAAACCATTCAATAGGTAAAGGACATTATTTTCAACAAATAGTGCTGTAAAAAATGGAACTGAACCCTTACTCTATACCATATACAAAAATTAACTCAAAATGGATTGAATACTTAAATGTAAGAACTACAACTATAAAACTCTTAGAAGCCCACATAGGAGGAAAGCTTAACAACACTGAATTTGGCAATGAATTCTTGGATATGACACCAAAAGCACAAGTAATAACAAAAAAATTATTAGGCGAAATGGACTACATCAAAATTTAAAACATTTGTGCATCTAAAGGATACAATCGATAGAGTACAAATGCAGACCAGAGAATGGATGAAAAATATTTTAAAACCAGCTATCTGTTAAGGGCTTATGTATTAGGCCATTTTTCACACTGCTGTAAAAAACTGCCCAAGACTGGGTAATATATAAAGACAGGAGGTTTAATTGACTCACAGTCCTGCATAGCTGGGAAGACCTCAGGAAACCTACAATCATGGCGGAAAGGGAAGCAAGCATATCCTACATGGTGGCATTCAAGACAGAGCTTGTGAAGGAGGCACTGTCAAACACTTACAAAACCATCAGATCTCATGAGAACTCACCCACTATCACGAGAACAGCATGGAGGAAACCACCCAATCACCTCCTACCAGTCCCTCTCTCAACATGTAGGGATTATGAGGATTATAATTCAAGATGAGATTTTGGTGGGGACATGGAACCAAACCGTATCAGCTTAATATCCAGAATAATAAAGAACTTGTACGACTCAACATCATCATCAACAACAAAAAATAACCCGATTTTAAAAATTGGCAAAGTACTTGAAGAGACATTTTTCCAAAGAAATTATACAAATAACCAATACACACATGAAAAGATGTTCAGCGTCACTAATCATTAGGGAAATGCAAATCAAAGCTGCAATCAGATTTACTTCCACCCATTAGGATGGCTACCATCAAAAAAAACAGAAAACAAGTGTTGGCAAGAATGTGGAGAAACTGTAATCCTTGTACACTGTGGGAGTTATAAGAGGATGTAGCCTCTATGGAAAAAGTATGATGATTCTTCAAAAAATTAAAAATAAAATTACCATATGATCCAGCAATTCCGCTTCTGCATATATGTCCAAAAAAATTGAAAGGAGAGACTTGAGAAGATACTTGCACACTTATTTTCATAGCAGCATTATTCACATAGCTAAAAGGTAGAAGCAACCCAAGTGTCCATGAACAGATCAGTGGAAGAGCAAAATGTGGTATAACAGACAATGGAATATTATTAAGATGTAAAAGGAAAGGAAATCCTGTTACATGCTGTAACACAGGTGAACCTTGAGGACATTATGCAAAGTGAAATAATCGAGTCACAGAATGACAAATAGGACATATAATTCCACTCATATGAGGTACCCAGAGTAGTCAAATTCATAGAGATGAATGTGGATTTTAGAAGGCACACATTCATTTTAATAGTATTGAACAGCACTGAAAAAAATACTATTTACCTATCAATCACATAAGTCCACTGATAGCTTAGTTCAGCAGGCATCATAAATATGCAAAAATTACTGTGGAAACACTGACCAGAGATGCCGGAAACAAGTAAAAGATGTCTGCAACAGTTTTGGGAGCTATAGTAGGCTTGGGTGGGGGCCACCGCACAGGATTTGGAGAGTCATGTGGGTACTGAGCAGGAATATAGGGGCCAGCAGGAGAGAATGTTTCCAAAAGACAACCTCACCCCCGTCATTCCTCCCTACTTCTGTGGAGTTGCGCTTCCCAACATTGAGCCTCCCAGCTAAGTCAGTAATTCAGTGAAATCGGATGTTCAGTAGAGTTAGTGTAATTCACCGCTTCTCCTCTTTATAAACCCTAGACTACGATGACAGAGAGCAGACACGTGGTTGCCAGTTCCCAGGGTTCATGCTGTTGCTGTTGAGCGTCATTTGGATGGAAACGTGCAGGTGTGCACTCTCATGTCTTGCTCCTTTTGTTCAGAATCACTATTTTGAGAGTCACCGCAGTTACCGCGTAAGTCACTAATTAATCCTCAATATTGCTGCGTGTGAATGCACAACGGCTTGCTTGTCCATTTGGCATTGCTTGATGAATATTTGAGTTACAAGGTTTTAGATACTGTGAATAAATCTGTTCTAAACGTTTTTGTACGAGTCGTTCACGGAAATTGGTTTTCGTTTTTTTTAGGCACATACCTGGGAGTGGACTTACTGAGTCATGATGGAGACGTTTTACTTACCAGTAACTGTCATGAACTTTTCCAGAGTGACTGTATCACTTTGCACTACCACCCACAAAGTATGAGAGTTATGTTGCTCCATTTCTTCACCAATATTTACATGGCCATGCCTTTCAATTTTAGCCATTCTAGCGAATATGAAGTGGAGGGTTTTTAAACTTACATTTTGCCTTTCCATGGACTTCCTGTCCATTCATATATCTTCTTTTGTGAAGTATGTGTTCAAATCTTTTGCTCATTTTTTTAGTTGTTGGTCTTTTTTTTAAAAAAAATTGATTTGGAGTTCTTTATTTAAAAATCATTTGTCAAATATATATATACTAAATATCTTTTCACAGTCTGTGGCTCACATTTTAATTTTTTTAGTGATCTTGTAAAGAGCAGGTCTTTAATTTTTATGAAGTTCAAGCAATATTTCTTTCTTTTGTGGTTAATGTTGTTTGTGACCTTTCTAAGAAACGTTTGCCTATGTCAAGGTCATGAAGACATTTTATATTTTGTTCTAGAAGCTACAGATTTTAGGCTTAATCTATTTTTCTTAGCCAACTTCTGACTGTGCTATGAGGTTCTTCCCCCACCCCCCTGACATGTTCATAACATACACATTTATCCAGTTGTTCCAGCGTCTCTTTTAAAATAAACTATTGTTTCCCCATTACATTGTTTTGGCACGTTTGTCAAAAATCAATTGACTACATAAGTGTATTTGTCTGTCCTAATGTCAGTGTCACACTTCCTTAATTAATGTAGCTTTACACAAAGTACAAGCTATATAATTTATGCAGCTTTATCTTGGAATCAAATAGCATGAGTCTTCCATTGTTATTTTTTTAAGAATTTGGCTAGTCTAATCCCTGTGCCTAGAATTAACTTGTAAATTTTAGATTAAGTTCTGTGGAATTTTGATTGAAATTGGGTTGAATTATAGATCAAAACAGCATCTCATCAGTAATGAGACTTCCAATTCATAAGCATGGAATATCTCTTAATTTACTTAAGTAATTAATTTAATTTACTTAAGTTATTAAAGTAATTAAGAAATTAATTCATTTTAACAATAAGTCTGTGCACAAGTCTTACATATCTTTTGGTAAATTCAGTATGAATTATTGTATGTTTTTGAAGGAACTTAATATAGAAATAAAATAGAATCTAGGAACTAAAATTACAAAAAGAAATTTTATTTAAAAATGATTTTTATATATTGACTTTGTATATGTGATCTTGCTAAATTTTTTAGTTCTAGCAGTTGTTCTGTAGACTTCAAAGAGATTTTTCTATGGACACTGTCACATCACCTGTGATGAAAATCAGTTTTAATCACACCTCCTTTTTAATCTGGGTCTCTTACTTCATTTTCTTGTCTTCTCACACTAGTTAGGGCCTGCAACACAATGGTAGCTTGTTCCTGAGCACTCAGTGTTTCACTATTAAGTAGCCATAGAATTTTCTTAGATGCCGTTTATAAGTTTAAGAAAGCTCTGTTCCTAGTTTGCTGGGAATTTTGATCATGAATAGTTCTGAATTTTGCTGACTGCATTTTCTGTCTCTATGGGGATAATCACCTATTATTTTCTTCTACCTTTGTAATACGATAAGTTACATTGATTGATTTTTTAATATTAAATGCAGATAGGACAAATCCCACTTAAACATGATAAATTATTTTTATACATTGCTGGACTTGATTCATTAGTACTTTGCTAATGAGTTTCATTTTTATATTCATGAGGGATATTGGTCTGCATTTTCTTTTCATGTGATCTGTCTATCAAGTGTGAGTATTAGTGTTATACTAGACCATGAAAAAATTTAGGAAGTGTTTTTTTCTCTTCATTATCTGAAACTTTGTGTAAGATTCGCATTATTTTTCATTAACTGATTGACAGAATTCATCAGTGAAATTATCTGAGGCTGGAGAGTTTTTCCTGGGAAAGATTTTGATTATCACTTCAAGTTCTTGAATTGCTACTAGTTAGAGCACTATTCAGACTTTTCTATTTCTTCATATGTTAGTTATTTCAAGTTGTGTTTTGCAAGAAATTTGACCATTTCATCCAAATTATTGAATTTACTTACATAAAGTTTTCTATAATATCCCTTTATTATCCTTTAAATGCCTACAATATCTATAATTATAACATTCCTGGTATTCATAATTTTATGTTTTGCAGCATTTTATTGTGATTAGTCTTGCTAAAGGCTGATCAATCTTGTTAAGCTTTTTCAGGAACTAATTTGTGACTTTGCTTATTTTCACTATTATATTTATGTTTTCAATTTCACTAACTTCTGCTTTTGTCTTTGTGATTTCCTTCCTTTCATTCACTTTGGCTTTAATTTGTTCTTCATCTTTGACTTCTTAAAGCAAAAGCTTAGATAGTTGATTTTAAGCCTTTCTTCTTTTCTTCTGTAGACATTGAATATGCACATTTTCTTCTGAGCGCTGTTAGCTACTTCTTCCCATTCAGTATGTCATGTTTCCTCCAATTCAGTATGTTATGTTTTCATCATTATTCAGGTCAAAATATTTTCTAATTTCCCTTGTGATTTCTTCTTTGATAGATGGGCTATGTAGAAGTATGTTATTTAATTTCCGCATGTTTGTGAATTTTCTAGAGGTCTCATTTTCATATTTCTAATTCAATTCTGTTGTGCTTAGATAGCATTAGTTAATCTTCTGAAAATTTTTGAGCTTTATTTTATAGCCCACCACATTATCTAGCTCCATAAGCATTTTGTGAGTACTTAAAAAGAATGTGTATTTTGCTGTTGTCAACTTAAGTCAAGTCGGTTGATATTATAGATATTGTTGTTCAAACCTGCTATTAGTTTCGGAAAAAAAGATGTTAAAAATATTCAAATGAGATTGTGCATTTTCTATTTCTTTCTTTGGTTCTATTATATATTTTGACACTTTATCATCACATGCATACATATTTATAAAATGTACCTCTTTATCTCTGGTAATAATCCTTATGTTGAAGGCTACTTTGTCTGTGATTCTTCTAGCCACACAGCTTCCTTTTGATTGGTTTTGCATGATCTATCTTCTTTCATTCTTTTTCTTTCAGCTTATTAGAGTCTTTAGTGCATTTCTAATAGGTACCATTAGTTGTATCTTCCTTTCTTAATCCAACTCAACAATCTCTGCCTTTTAATTACTGTTAACTGCATTAAATGTAATTAGTTATCTAGTAGGATTTAGGGTCACCATTTTGCTATTTATTTTCTATTTGTCTCGTGTGATTTTTGCCCCTTGTTTCTCCATTATTTTTTTCTTTCAGGTTAATTGAATATTTTTTAATCCTCAAATTTAATTCTCTGTTGGCTTTTTAATTATATGTTCTTCTACTATTTTTAGTAGTTGCTGTAGAAAGTACAATACACATCCTTTGCTATCACAGTCTACATAGATTTAATATTGTGCCACTTCTCAGAAAAATGTGAAATAGAATTTTACATTTGATCCCAGATCAATTTTGCATATTGATTCCAGGTGATCAATAGAATTCCATGTTCTACCTTCATTTGTGCTATTGTTGTCATGTACCGTGCATCTGCACACCACAAAAACCTCACAATGAAGTGTTAATGAGTTTTGTTTTAAATAGTCAATTCTTTTAAAGAAGTAAGAGGGAAAAAAATGTAGCCTTTTAAAAAAATATATTAACACACTTACCCCTTCCAGTGTCCTTCATTTTTTTCCATAGTTGTGATGCCAGTTTTATCTGGTGTCATTTCCCTTCAGCATGAAGTGCTTATTTTGATATTTCTTGTAGTGCAAGTCTATTAGCAACAACTTTTCTCAGCTTTCACTTATCTCAAAATACTTTTTTATTTCATGTAATTTGTAAAAGACATTTGCTGCTGGATATAAATTGTTGAGTTCACAGTTACCTTTGGGTGTGGGGATGTCTTTTAGAAGATGTTGTTCCACTGCCTTCTGGGCATGGCTGTTTCTGATGAGAAGGCATCTTCATGTAGTATATATTTTCAGCTGACTGCTTACAAGATTTTCTCTTTATTTTTGGTTTTTAGCAATTTGACGATTATGTGCCTAGATGTGGTTTGGGATAGTTATCCTTAATTTTCAGTGAGTGTCTTAGAACTCTAAGTTGATGTTTTTGACCTAATTTGAAGTATTTTCAGCCATTATTTTTTCAAACACTTTTTCTGACTAATTTTCTTTCTTCTCCCCTTTGGGGACTCTAATTATATGTATATTAGGTTCCTTAATTATGCCTCATGAGTTATGAAATTATATTTTTAAAAATCTTCTGTCTTTCTATTGTTTAGAGTAGAAACTGAATTTTTATTTGTCTATCACATGCTGCTAAAAGCATGCATTGAATGTTTTATTTTAGATATTGTACTTTCAATTCTAGAATTTCCTTCTTGTTTTTTTTTTTAATTTACATTTTTCTATTGAATTTCTCCATCTCTTCACTCAGGAAAACAATCTCCTCCATTAAATACCTTGAACATCTTTAGGCTAACAGCTTCAAAGTCCTCTGCTACTATCTCCAGTCTGGGTCATCTCAGGTTCATTTTCTATTGACTATTTTTATTCTTGACCGTGATTCACATTTTTCTGTTTCTTCATATGTCTAGTATTTTTTTCAAATTTTATACTTAGCATTATAGATGATACATTGTAAAGACTCAACCCTTTCTTCTTGTTCTGAAGAGCAAAGAATTAAATTACTGGCCAATTACCTCGAATTTATTGAGAATTGGTTGTATGCTATGTTAGGGCAAGTCTATTGTTGGTTTCCTTTTAGTACTAGCGTGAATTCTTAGTCCTGGGGCCCAATGTTTACTCCTAAGGCATGGACTTTCTGGGCTTTCAATGGAAAGCTCAAAATATTTACCAAAGCTTGCTGATTTGTCAGGACTCAATTTCCAAATTCTTTCTCTTTTGAGGAGGGCAGCAGGTAAAATCTCTGGTCAGTTCTTTCAGTCTTCCAGTTGTTGCTTTCTGTTGGACACTTTTGAGCCTCCCCTCCCCCAAACATGAACTGTTGTTCAGCCAAGGCTTTGAGGGGCATTTATGTGCAGAATTTAGGATTCATCCATTTATGGCTCCTCCCCTTCCAGGTTTCTTCCTTCAGTTCCAGCTACTCAGGTAGCTTTGATACATCAAGTTAATATGTAGCCAAGACTGCAGCTTCCTGGCTCTTCCAACCCATGGACTGGAAATGCCCTTGGAAAAATCTTTATAAATGTAGACTTTACCAAGCACGGTTCCCTTCTTTCAAAATTCAAATCTCCTCCTTTTTCTCCCTGTTGTTGGTTGTTTGCTAGTGCCTTCAAATAATCATTTTATTTCCTATTTTATTCAGCATATATAGTTGTTATCTGCAAAACAGTTCAACATAAGCTATTCCAGCATACACCAGATTTCTGACTTTTCACAACCTGCCGTCATGGTAGTATATATGGAAGAAATTCTTGTAAAACAAAATATCATATAAATTGCCAAAAAAAAGTTTACATATGCATTTCAGGAACAATTACAATCTCAAAATTTAGGTATATATCTTATCACTTGAAAATTGGTTTGGGATTTTTAATAAAATTATCTGAACTTGCAGTTAAAAATAGGTATAAAAATGATACATCAAGATGTTTGTATTAGTATTCTACTACTGCATGACAAATTACCACAAATTTAGTGACTTAATACAACACTCATTTCTTTCCTCACAGTTTCTATACATCAGGAGTCTAGTCATGCCATAATGGGGTCCTCTGCTCATGCCATAATGGGGTCCTGACATGGCTTCAATCAAAGTGTCAGCTGGTCTGTAGTTCTCACCTGGAGCTAGGGGTCTGCTTCTAAGATGATTAGGATCACTGGGAGAATTTAGTTCCTTGTGGTATAGAACTGACGGCAGCTTTCTTCTTCTTCAAGGCCAACGGGAGAATGTCTCTCTGATGCTTCACCTTCTTTTAAAGGGATGCCCTGATTAAATCGGGCTTACCTAGGAGGCCTGACCCTTTTAATTAACTCTAAGTCAACTGATTAGTTACTTAATCACAGGTCCTGTCTACTCTCAAGGGGAAAGGATCATATACAGTGTATATACCCATGGGCAGGGATCTTGGAAACCATCTTAGAATTCTGCTCCATCACAATGTTCATTGCAGCATTGCTTGTAATAGCAAAAATGTCACTCACTGGGAGCTGGATAAATCAATTATAAGTTATAATAACTTCATACTAAACTTTCTAAGGCAAAAAGGGTGCTTAAGATACTTGAAGTGAAATTTCTCTCAGATTATTATGGTTAGTGTAATTCTATTTGTGTAAAAAAGTAAATATATACATGAGATGTGATACATCTTATGCTGTTATTCAACACCCAGAAGCCAGAATGATATCTTTCTGCATTTTTCCATGACTGAGACCAGTGTGGCTCACAAATCCTCATGTCTGCTAATGGTAGAAGGCAAAACTATGTATTTTAAATGTGGAAAATTCAAGGTTTACATAAGTCAAGTCCTGATTTTCCCCCTCCTTTCTTTCCCCCTTTCTGCTCCTGAGACTATACCACATTCCCAAGGCTTTGTGTATGGCTGAGCATCAGAGAGAAACAGTGCTGTGCTCTTCCTTAGCAGCTTCATTGCTACAGCTCATCACTCCTGCCTTGGGTACTATGCCACACTGGTATCCATGCCCCCACGGTCCTGGGTCCATGGCAAAAGTGCCCCTCAACTCTCCCATTGCCCCCAGCAGAGGAGAGAGGCTGCCCTAGGAAACTTCTGCCCAGGTAGAACCTTGGTAGGTGCTATATTGGATATGAGACTTCACTCTGAAACTTTCAGCCTTCAGCGACATACCCTGGGAAAACGAGATAATCCTTTAGACTTCCCTGAAGTTTTCACTGCATCCTCCCAATGTTGGTGCCTCAGGATGGGCAAGGTATGGAGGCCTCTCCTGAGCATCCCCACTGAGTATGACCTGACCACATCACCTCAATCCTATGGCCCATGGCAACCCTCATTTTCTTTGCAGAGGAAAAATCACTATTGCCCCATCCACATTCTTCTCTGTCACACGGATTTGGCCATAAGCATCATGGTTTCATCTGTGGAAACAAAGACCACCCAAATGAGAACAAGCAAAGGCTCTTTGTTCAGAACTTGCTAGAGCAAGGGAGTTGGCCACCATCACTTGTGTTGGCAGAGACTCAGAAGCAGGCAGAGAGGTGGAAAAGCTTCACGGTGAACGGGAGAAGGCTCCAGGTGTGCCCTGATTGGAGACTGTTGGTCTGGAGGAGCTGAAAGGTGCTCACTAGAAATGAGACTTCCTATGTGATTGGGGAGTCATATCTGGCTTTAACTTACGGGTCCTAAGCTGGAACTTAGGGGGAGGGGGGAATTAGGGCAGTTATGAATCAAGTCTTTTCTGTGTAGGCTGATCGTTACGGGTTTATGGTTTGCCTTCCCGGATTATTGTTAGAGACGGTCTGACTTCCTACAAATATGACGTACAGGTAGCAGGGTAGATTTCTGGGTTGGTTACTGTAGATACTGGATTGGCTGCAGGTTGTTGGTCAAGTTCTATTTTTTATGTGGTCTGACCATTGCCTGTTTGTATGGTCAGCCTTTCACATCCTTTAGCTCTTTCTATTCCTAGGCTTATCTCTCAGAACAAAGCCTGACTCTTGTGAAATTTATCTATTTTGACTGCAAAATCTTCTTATCATTATCAGTCACAATCCACTCCAAGACACAGAATCAACCCTGGATATTTCAAATCCAGGGAACTGATCATGTGGGTGTTGGATGACCGAAAGGGAAGAAGAAGATGCTACCAATAATCTGAGAAGCAGCTCGTGCCCTAGGGCTGAGGGAACAAGGGAGAAGAGTGAGGTTACCAAGAGCAAGAATGAGGGCTTCGGTATGGGAAGTTCCAGGCAGCTGTCGCTCAGGACTCTCAGGAAGGGACATGACCCAGAAAATGTGAGAACACAGCAAAGTTCGTCTTTGTAGCTCTGAGGGGCCCCAATAAGGTTGGGGCTGGCAGTGCTGAGAGAAGCCCAAGGCTGGCACCATTGTCTGCTGCTCCTGGGCAAAGCTGGCATCAGAAATAGAGTGGAAGTCCCTTCTCCCTCCTCTCACCTGCTGACCTCCCATTGGCAGAAACCAACTGGAAGACCTCTGAAAGTAGTGTCTGCCGTTTTCCAAGGCAGAGGATGGGTTTGGCGCTCAAGGGTGCTTGGCAAAGGAGCCCATGCAGTAGCTGAGACGGTAGCTTATCCTGTTGCTGCTGTGACTGTCTCCATGAGGATATGTGCAAAGAGAGGGGATAAGAATCTCCATGTCATGAGAAATGATCCTGCCACTGTAACTTGTAGGAGCTGGCTGCACACACATAGATTTCCATATACATAGGACCTGATGAGAAGGATTCGCACAACATGCTAAGAGTGCTTCCCTATGGACAGCAGAGAAGAAAGGCAGGGGAAGTAACGCAGTTAGCATCGTTGTGTAGTGCTTTTTCACAATAAATATATTAACACTACAACTTTCAATAACCTCAACAATGTCCCTAGCAATGCACATCGAGGCTGTCTCTGACTCATGCTGGCAGCTCACAGTCACAGGGTGCCGTGGAAGGTGCGTGGCAGCAGCCCAGGTGCTGCGGTTTGGAGCCGGTGTTACCCAGTGGTCCCTGGGTCTCCCCACAGCTGTGCATGCACCTTTGTGCTGAGGAGGAGTGAGACCTCGGTGCCTCCATGCTGAGGAGGGGTGAGACCTCAGCGGATGTTCTGTTCTATATGACATGTTCATGTGTAGAAACTTCCAGAACATCTGCAGGAGCTACGCCTCCGTTGATGTTCAGAGAGTTTGTTTAATGAAAAAGATATGTGTTTGAAAGGAAATATTGGGGGGAATATCATTTTTCTTATTTCGATTTTCCTTATTTGCCAACTTTCTTCATCGCTCACAGCCACAGGGTGCCATGTCATGCCCTGCTACCTCTCTTTGTCCATCAGAGCCTCCCAAGGTAATCTCGTATTTTATGTCCCTGAATGAACTCAGAATCCATAGAGTATCCCACTGGAGACATGCTTCTCAGACTTTCCTGAGCTGTGACCATGCCCTCCACCCCCAGCCAGGAGCTCGTTTATAAATGAAGATTCCTGGGACTCCCCTACAGAGATCTCATAAAGGAAGAGTAAACAGGCCTCAGAAATCTGCCTTTTAGAAACCCTAGGTAATTATAAGGTCACATCTGAAAAAGCGGCTTCAGAGAGGAGAAAAGTCTAATTCAGGAGTCATCACACTCTGTTCTGATACATGGTCAACACTATTACAGCAGGGACCCCAAAAGTGTTGGCTTTATTTCTATGGTCTATTTGTTATTTTAAAAATAAAGAGTATTTAATAATATATTTTGGCCCTAAACTTATGGCTTAGTCAATAGATTTGAGCTAAGTGAAGAAATTGCCGAGCTGGCTGATTGCGGCTCACGTTCCCTGGGTCCCATCCGCCTTCCCAGGCTGTGCTTCGTCAGCTCCCTGTGTCACATCAGGCAGCAGTTCTGGAAGTGGTGGCTGTGACGGGAGACATCATACAAGAAGGCCTTTCCAAATTGTCATCGGCAAACGTGAGTGTGCTCCCCTGCCATCTGCATATCACATGTTGCTTTCCCTCTTGCTGACAGTCACAAGAGTTGGTCTTTTAAATTACAGCTTTTTATCTTGCAGTTAATTTTCTCCTTTCATCCTATGCTGAAGTTGTGTCCCTGGAGTGGCATCACTGAATTATGGCTGCTTTCATCCCAGCTGTCCATGGCGGTGGATACACTGAACTGTAAGTTTCCTTGAAGGCTACGTGGAGGTCCGATGAACCCATGCCTGCAGCACATGGGGCACTATTGCTCTGTACTGTTTGAGCACCTACAGCATATGAGGCAGCAAGGAGGCCCCAGGGAGGCACATCCACTCTTGAAGAAGACTCCAGTCAGAGCAACAGTGGTGAAGAGAAGCCAGGATTTCAGGAGAGAAGGAACGTGGTGCTTGAGACTAATCTCGTGTGGCTTTGGTTTCTGTCCTGATCAAGTGCTGGGGAGGAAGCCCACGAGCCGAGCCTTTCATGGCAACTTGTTCATAGAAGAGACTCTGCAGAATTGCCCAGGGGATATTCCAAAGCACCAGCTACACACCCAGCTCAGTGGGAAACCTTCACGTGAGGACCCAGGAGTCTTAGGCGTAGTCTTTGTCTTACAAATATGGAAGGTGTGTAAAACCAAGCTGCCCATATGTGAAAGCAGTAATATGAAGCACCACATAAGTGTGGACAATAAGGTTTAAAGCGCCAGGGGAAAGCAGAATGGAAAAAGTCCTTGTGGGCTAGAGAGGGAATGCTTTGTGGAAATGGAGGGAATTCAAGACAGCAAAGAGTAGATGTGACTCATAGAAGGAAGGGGCCTAAGGGAGGTGTGATAAAGGTGGTGAATTCACCTTGAGCCACAGTAGTCTAACATGCTGGGCAAATGTCCCCCCGAGGCAAAATTGTTTTCTCCCATTAAGGCCACTGAGTTACACATAAAGGAACCCACAAGTGGCAGCTTGAACAGGGAAGGGGTTTCTTTTTTCACAAAGCAAAGACTTCCGACATCAGAAGTCCAGGACTCCTTTTGAGACTGTCTCCTTGGTTGCTTCGGCATCCTGTTCTCATGGTCACAGGATGGCTGCTGGACCTCCGGCATCACACCCACACTTTTTATATATTTTTGAATCAGAATACAAATGAGAGGGACGTCAAAGACAAAAGGTACGTGGTAGCCAAGTCTGTCCATCCTTAACGGTAAGAAAACATGGCTTTTCCTGAAGTCCCACCCTGTGATCTCCTACACTGTCGGATCTACGGGCTCCTGCTCCCGGGCTGCAGCCAAGCTGGGGAAGGGAGTGTTTTCACTAGGCTACTCTGAACAAACAGAGAGCTCTGTTAGCAAAAAAGGAGAAATCAGCATTGGATGCCCAACTAGTAGCGTCAGACATGGCAGCCATCCACTTTCTGCTTTGCTTTCATTAAGTGAGTACTCTGTCTCCAGCACTGGGCTAGGGACTGGAAATGGAAAGATAAGAACAACACCCACTATGTGTTGAGCGTTTAACATAGACTAATCTCTGTACTCAACCTTTTGCTCACCTTAAAGCAGGCGTGTCCAAACTTTTGGCTTCCCTGGGTCACATTGGAAGAAAAAGAATTGTCTTGGGCCGCACATAAAATAGGCCAACATGAACAATAGCTGATGAGCTGGGAAAAAAAAATCACAGAATACTCTCATAATGTTTTAAGAAAGTGTATGAATTGGCTGGGTGTGGTGGCTCATGCCTGTAATCCCAGCACTTTGGGAGGCTGAGGCAGGTGGATCATGAGGTCAGGAGATCGAGACCATCCTGGCCAATATGGTGAAACCCCATCTCTACTAAAAATACAAAACTCAGCTGAGTGTGGTGGTGTGTGCCAGTAATCCCAGCTACTCAGGAGGCTGAGGCAGGAAAATACCTTGAACCAGTGAGTCGGAGGCTGTGGTGAGCCGAGATCACACCGCTGCACTGCAGCCTGGTGACAAAGCGAGACTCCATCTCAAAAAATAAAATAAAATAAAATAAAAACAAGAAAGTTTATGAATTTGTGTTGGACTGCATTCAAAGCTCTCCTAGGCCACATGTGGCCCATGGGCTGTGAGTTGGACAAGCTAGCCTTAAAGCATGCCTTGTCTACCTTTATCCAAACTGTATTCTCAATATCTCAAACTGTATTCACTGTCTCCTAGACAAATTCCTTGTTCTCAAGATGCTGACCAGGAAGTTAGTGTAATTTGCAATAAATACTAATATATGTTCAAGAAGTAGTTGGTGTCAGAGATGATCAGTCTTTTGCTCAAGACATTGTAGGAAGAATCTTAGGGGACATGTCTTAAAGGATCAACAGAGGGGACCCATTGGGGCTGGAGGGGGAGATATCTAATTTGCTAAGGATGGAACAGTGTGTACAAGGGTGTGAAGGCACAAGAAATGTTTCTCATCCTGCAACTGCAAATAGTCCATTGCGAATAGTCTAAACAAGAAATGTGGGGAGGTAGCAGGAAATAACTTCCAGAGGCCAGGTCATCACTCAGCTGGCTCGTTTCAGGAGAGAAATAATAAGCCGAGAGCCAAAGCAAGGCAATTGAGGAAAGAGGGCCCGGTGAGAGCAGCAGGCCTGTGCCTTATGGCGGAGGCTGGGGGAGACATTAGGAATAACACATAATTTGAACCTATTTTATAGATTTCTAATACAGGTGGCTGGAAGAATAACATCTCTAAGTGACCAGAGTGGAAGTAAGATCATGAGAGATCATGATCTATGGAGAGAAGATCATGAAAACCATGTTTTATCATGGAATTAGGATGACCAGTGCAACCAGGTGGCCCCTTCGGTGTGCAGAGCCCTGGAAAATTCTGTGTGCGTGTGTGCACGTGTGCATGCGTATGTGCGTGTATGCGTGTGTTTGTGTGTGCCCGTGTGTGTGCATGCGTGCGTGCACGTGTGTGTGTGGTCTGTCCCTTCATGTTCTTGATTGTCCAACATGCCACCCCTGCCCGATTTTGTACCTCTCTCAGTGCCCTGCCCTGCAAGGCCCATTTGCATTGGACACGATGCCCTTCCTCCCTTGCAGCTGTCCCACACCATTTACTCAATGCCAGCTCTACCGTGACCCAATGCTGCGCCATCCACCCTCCCTGCCCTCATGAACGCTGGCTCCCATGAGCTCTCACAGTTTTGCTGCACTTTGTTGATGACGGCCACGAATCAAGGGTTTACCCAGGCTGGCAGGAAACTGTGAGTGATTGTTCATTTTCCAGTCATATCACATTTGCCACTTGGTATTTTATAGCATAAATGGGAAACCATACATCTTCCAACCATGTCTCTCCTTTGAGCTCTCTGGTTCACCGTCACTGTGTCCCCAGAACAAATGTCCTTCAGTAATGACCGCACCCCTGCCTCCCACACAAGCCACCAGTGGAGAGGGCAGGCTACTCTTGGATCACCCAGCCACTGCTTTCACTGCAGAAGCCTTTATCCCCGCCACGTGAGAAGAGAGGTGTTTTAAAATCATTTGCTCTAGGATGGGAATAGATGATAGTACTCTGTTAAGTCCTAGGATGTTTGTTCCTTGCTCCTCTGAGGCATTCTTAAAGACAAATTCCATTTAATGTTGGCTTACTCCTGAATATTCACCCTACCACGTTTTAAATGCCAGGGAGAGGAGTGTAAATAGGACATACTCCTTATCACCAGCGTCAGGATATTAAAAACCCCATATAACTGTTTGTGCTCAAGATGCTTTCTCCTGTCAGAGGCTGTTAGAACACAGAATCAACTCCCAGTGCAGCCAGAGGGGACTCCTGGGGGGCACTATGAGGCCACCGCCACCTCTGATGGTCGGCCATGCGTAGTTTTATTTGGGGCACCTGCCCTGTATGGGAACATCCATATAAGCTGATCCCACCAGCCAGCGCGAGGCACTGGGCTCCGGCGGTGAAACCTCCACTCCTCCAGCTGCTGACTTGGAGCCCCCACTGGGGTGAATAAATGCTTTGTCTGTGTGCGCAGATGCCTACTTTTGTCTTTTCTTTTCTTCTTTGTGAGAACTCTGTCTTCTAGGGATTGTACTTAAAAGCTCTCTTCAGGATCATCTTCCACTCTATCTCTAATAACTGCAGGAGAAATACGCAACAAAATTTCAAGACAGTTACCGCCTTTACAGCACTGCCGATTTTTCAGCCAATGGGAAAATGCCTGTATCTTGATAGAAATAGTCTTTGGTTTCATATGAAGAAAAGTGGAGCGAAAACAAGGCAACATATTCTCTAGATGCTGTTTCCAGGATTTTGGTCACTAGATCAGGAGGGGTCTTGAAGCTCTGGAAACAGAATCCAAGAACCTCACACTTCAAAAATTGGAAAACCAAGTCTCAGCTACTCAGAAGGATCACTTGAGCCCAGGAATTTGAAGTTTGAGACCAGCCTGGACAACATTGAGAGACCCTACCTCTCAAAAAAAAAAAAAACAATAAGTTAAAAGAAATTGGAAAACAAGCCTTGAGCTTCTCAATTCTAACACCTGAAGCATTTCCTGAACAACAGTGTCTCTCTCTAGCTGTTAGCCCAGCACACATGGCTGCCAGGGACGGAGGATCCCTCAGCAGCTTTGCCTCGCAGCTTTGCAACCCCACACTCTCAGGTTCAAGGCTGCTTCTGCGTTTCTTTCTCCTTTTCTTTCTCTCTTTATTTTTTGGAAACAGGTTCTCACTCTGATGCCCAGGGTGGAGTACAGTGACATGATCATAGTTCCCTTCAGTCTTGAGCTCCTGGGTTCAAGTGATTCTCCTGCCTCAGCCTTCTGACTAGCTGGGACTACAGGCACATGTCACCATGCCTGGCTAATTTTTTTTTATTTTTTGTAGAAAGGCAGTCTTGCTAGTGTCCAGGCTGGTCTCAGACTCCTGTCTTGCTATGGTGCCCAGGCTGGTCTTGAACTCCTGGCCTTAAGCAAGCCTCCCACCTTGTCCTCCCAAAGCGTTGGGATTACTGACATAAGCCACCTTGCCCAGCCACATACACCGTCTCTTTGAAGAGAGAATTCAAATACCTCCTAAGCACTTCCCTTTGAAAAGCTTCCCTCCTAACTCTCCTGCAAATTTGATTCATCTGTAGGCAATGGGCTTTATGCTATTCATTATTATAAAAGTCTTGCTTTAGCATTACTATTGAAGAGAAAAGCACTGAACTTTGGCCTTTTGTATTTAAACCTTTTTTAGGATCCTCGAGCTCAGTGAAAGGAAACCTGAAGTCAACCTGGCTACCTTGTCTTTTTGGGAACCCAGAGCAGACCCTCAACCAGGAGTCTAGGGAAAGTAGTTTATCTGCAAGGACAGGAAAGAAGCAGGGAAGTGAGACAGGGCAAAGAAGGAACAAATAAAAGGTATGTGCTGTGGATTGAATGCTTACGTCCCCCCTAAATTCATCTGTGCATGCCCTAATCCCAACGTGATAGTATTAGGAGGTGGGCTTTTTGGGAAGTGACTAAGTCATAAGGGCAAAGCCCTCATGATGGGTTAGTGTCCTTATAAGAAGAGATGTGACACATGAGAGCTTGCTTCTCTCTCCCCTGTGAGGACAGAACCAAAAGGGCCATCTATGAACCAGAAAGAATGTGAGCTCTTACCAGGAACCAAATTGACCAGCACCTTGATAGTGGACTTCCGGGCCCCCACAACCATGAAAAATAAATGTCTGTGGCCTAAGCCCCCTAGTTCATGGGATTTTTGCTATAGCAGTCCACGCTAAGACAGAATGCTGTTAAGCATTTTACCATTGAAGATAACCAGTGCTCAGTGAATCTAGGGGGCTCTGAGATACTTTCGAGAACATGTGTCTCCCATAGGGTAGAGAGGGAGCTGGGGTGTCTATCCATGGACTCGGATCAGCGTGGCTGGATGGGGTATTAATTTGCTGGTTCTCTGGCTTGCTGAACCTCATGAGTTAGTCAGGGAAAGGCCCAGAGATGGAGATGCTGGCTGCAAGGGTAAGAGCTGAGGAGACGGGCAGGCCACTGTTACGTCTGCCGAACTTCCCCATCACCAACTCATCATGACATGCAGTCGATTTTCCTTTCTAAGAATTTGCAAGATATGTAGTCCAAAAGCTTTCTAAATTCCCTGCTCTCATTCTGCAACATCATCTCCTAACTGAGACTGGCAGGTGTGTGTGTGTGTGTCTATATATGTGTGCAATATATGCCTCTTTCTCACAGACGCAGTGAGTTGTATAATACAAGTCAGGCAAATATCATCACATGGCGTTTGTCTGGAAAGCTCCTTCTCCCCAGAGGCCCTTCCTTCCCACTTCAGACAGGTACCTCCTACTCTTCCTTTCCATCTTAGCTCAGTCATCACTTCCTTGGGAAGTCTTGCTATCCTTCCTGGCTGGGCTCATTCTTGTTAATATATGCTCTCAGCACAACATATGTCTCTCTTTTGCAGTACTTATTGGTGCTGTGATTTTTGTTTTTATATTCCCTGGATAGTTTTTTATAACCTCTTGTTACATCACAGGTGACCCTTAATAGCTGGAGACATGCAGGCGTTTTGATTTTCCTTTATAGGGGTTTGAGGGAGGAAGCAGAAAGTAGAAAGATAAAACTGGAGATGATCATGTTGTAGAAAACCAGGGAAATTGCTGATGGGTGTATTTGTCCACATACATGAGCAATATATGTCTGCTGCCTTTGTCACGTTTGCAGTGTATGTGTAGGTGAGTCCTCAGATGACTATTATAATATGGCTGTGTGAGTGCCGTGGGGTGGGGCACCATAATGCAAAATGTGCTTATCTGTCATGGATTTCATTATTTTAGAAAGCACGGCCCCAAACCATTGAACTGAGCAATTTCATTCTGCTTGCATTTACTACTTTGTTCTTCTCAATTTTGTCTCTTTTCTCCTCACTCCTGGCTACCTTCTATCCTAGAACATCTTTACAATAAACTAATACTTTGATATGCAAAAACTGTGACACCGATTAGGAATCCTGCTTTTCTTCTGTGTAATTAGATAAACATACATTTGGGTTGCAGGACACAATACATCCCATCTTTCCAGAAGCAGACTGGCAGTGAGGGGTACCCACACATGCTCCTGAGCACCCACCACTCCAAGTGAATAGACGTCACTGGAAGGACTTGAGCCGAGCAGTGGACTGCTCTACTGCAGGATTTAAGAAGAGCACCTGCGTTGAGACTGTACCATAGGGAAGAAGGGGGTAAGCAAGAAGACCCCTTAGGAAACTAGTGCAGGATGGTGCTTAGAACAGGTTGTAGCTGGAGAGGTCACCAAAAGTGGCCCCATTATGGTTGTATTTTGGAGGACAGTTGCTTCAGGATATACATTAGAAAATGCATGAGAAGCTTACTGGCTAAGTGAGCCCTGTTCTTACTAATGAGCAGGGGAAATTGAGGCTGGGGTTGAGAACATCCACTGGGCATTAGGAGACCTGGCGTCCAGTACCAGTTCAGCTCTTACCCAAGATTTTGGTGACACGATTTGAGTCAAAACAATGGATTGCTTTGAATTTCAGTTTTCTTTTCTACAAGATGAGCGAGGTCACTTTGACTTCAAAAGCCCCATGGTTCTTTCTCATTAGTAGCGTCATGAATAAGGCCAAACCTGCCTTGAAATGTGTCACCACTACTGGGAGTATCTGCAGCAGCAGAACAGCGCTGTCCCTGCAGCCTTCCAGAGCAACTGTATGCCAATAAATTGGAAAACCTAGAAGAAATCGATGAATTCCTAGAAACATGTACCCTATCAATATTAAAAGCATGAAGAAATACAAAACCTGAATGGACCAATGACAAGTAACAAAGTAACAAGATATAATAGAAGCGGCAGTGAAAAGTTTGTAGGGGCCAGGTGCGATGGCTCACGCCTATAATCCCAGCACTTTGGAAGGCTGAGGTGGGCAGATCACTTGAGGCCTGGAGTTCCAGAAAAGCCTGGCCAGCATGGTGAAAGCCCATCTTTACTAAAAATGCCACAGGAAAAAAAAATTAGCTGGGCATGGTGGTGCTCGCCTGTAATCCCGGCTACTCAGGAGGCTGAAGCACCAGAATCATTTGAACCTGGGAGATGGAGGTTGCAGTAAGCCAAGATCACCCCACTGTACTCCACCCTGGGCAACAGAGCAAGACTCTATCTCAAAAAAAAAGTTTGTAGAAGTAAAACATTAGCCATACAAAGCCCATATTTAGTCTTAGCTATTTTTAAAGACCCCAGTTCTGGGGAAGGAAAAGGAGTAGAGAAGAGGCAAAGGGAATATGGGAATAGGGACCCTCTAATACCATGTCTTACAAAGCGGAAGATAAGAGATCACATCTGTGGTGGATGGAACAAGAAATTGAGATTGAAGAATGTTTGTTGACATACAAAGGCTACCAACAGAAGAAAGGAATAGAGGGAAAACCCTTCTGCAGAGAGAGTGAAGGGAGACAGGTTGTGGTGTAAGTGAGCAAAATTCTTGTGGGTTGATAAACAAAGAAAGCTATGTCAAAGTCTATGATTTAGAGGAGTATTGGTGGCCACATGGGTAACCACAACTGGAATAGGTCAAAGTTATTTTCTCTGCGGAGTCGGCTGGGCCCTGGGCTTTTCCAAACCTACACAGAGCTCTGAGAGTTGCAAAGAATGATAAAAGAGATCATCCCAGCTAATATCCGTGAGTATCCACTGGCCACCAGGAATGGTACTATGTACTTTCCATGGCATTACATCCTGAGAAACCCAATATAAATTGAAAATGTTGTAAATCAAAAATACAGTTCATACACCTAACCTACTGGACATCACACCTTAGCCTAGCCTACCTTAAACGTGCCCAGAAAACTTACATTAATCTATAGTCAGGCAAAATCCTCTAACACAAAGCCTATTTTGTAGTAAAGCCTTGCATATCTCATGTACCTTGTTGAATACAGTACACTGTAGAGCACAGCATCGGTGGTTTGCCCTCGTGGTCGCTTGCTGGCTGGGAGCTGTGGCTTGCTACTGCTGCTCGGCAGTGTGAGAGGGCATTGTATTGCACAGAGTAGCCCAGGAAAAGACCAAATTGCAAAGTATCGTAAAGTCAAAAAATCATGTCAGTTACCATCTGTATTCACTTACTTCATCCTTTTCCAACCCTATGAGGTAAATATTACAGGCCCACACTCCGTTTTTGGAAACTCTTAGGGGCAAGATAGATTTCAGAATGCAGAATTTTTCCAATTTTAGAATGGAAACAGGATGCATATATTATATTATATGTTACCCAAGTCCCCCAGCAGAGTCTGGGGCATCACTTCAGCCACACATAATAGATGGGGATTGAAACATATGGTATTTATAGTCACTGGGATAAATAAAGAAAATAAATAGCCTCTCACTGGATCCGGTAGGTTTTTCCCACAGACTCTCAGTTTCCAAACTCTTTGGATTTCAAAATCATAAAACTGTGCCCCAAAGCATTAAAGAAACTGATGACTAACAGAAATTCTTGAACTTCTTTTACAGGAAAGCAGATAGGAAAACATCTTATTGAAGTCTCTCTCACTTACAAAGCAACAAAGTTGGCTGAAACCAGTGTGTACAATATGGCTGACTGGAATCTGTGCAGAATGAGCCTTTTGATGTCACAGCCCAAATTCCCACCACATGTTTCACACTAAACCCTCCCCAGATTTACACATGTGACCCATGAAGAGACATGATGAGATAACTTTGCATGCCCAGTAGACTTTCCAAACTTCCCCTTTTTCTTCACCAATCACTAACCAATCCCAAAGCCTTCCCCAGGCATTCCGCCTCTAAATACACAGCTTTATAGTCAATATGGGGAAAGAGATTTGAGCCTGTCTCCTGTCTTCTTACTCAGCTGCCTTACAATACATCTTTCTGTCTAAAATAAAGTGCTTCGGTGTTTGGCTTTCTGATGCATGCAGGCAAATGGACCCAGTTTGGTCTGATAACAATCACAGGTGAGGAATCAAAAGATAGTGATACTCCCATTTTACAGGTTATAAAATGAAGGTACAGAGAGGTTATGTAAACCAAGGTCATGATCACAGTTAGAAAAGGAATGGAGATTTGAGTCCAGGCAAGCCAATTCCACAGCTCACAGTCCCTAAGCTCTGATTTCACACAAAATAAAACAAAAATCAAAAAGAAAACAGCTGAATTAACATTTACAAATATTTTATCAAATGCCTACAAAACATATCATTATGTGAACCTCATTAATTATTAAATTCAATATGCATGAAAATTTTAATACATTGAAAACAATTTGTAGATTTTTTTCACTTTGCAATAATCCCCTAATAGGTATCATGATTTCTGAGTCACTTGAAGATAAATAATCTCAAAAGTAGAATTATAAACTTCTAAAAAATATTTTAGAGCCAAAAATTATACTTAATAGAGATTAGGGTACATTTTAATATTTCTGATACAATACATGTTAGGAATTCCAAAAGTAATTGTACCTAAAATCTATAAATGTCTTAAAACTTCTTTTGGAAAAAGTGAGACAGAAAAAAATTATCTTTGATTATGAATTCTTTATTCTATTTTCAAACTATATATTGATTTTTTCTTTTTTAATTTTTAAATTTATTTTTATTTATTTTTTTGAGATGGACTTTTGCTCTTGTTGCCCAGGCTGGAGTACAATGGTGCAATCTCGGCTCACCACAACCTCCACCCTCTGGGTTGAGGTGATTCTCCTGTTGTAGCCTCCTGAGTGGCTGGGATTATAGGCATGCACCACCACATCCAGCTAATTTTGTGTTTTTATTAGAGATGGGGTTTCTGCATGTCGGTCAGCCTGGTCTTGAACTCCAGACCTCAGATGATTCACCCGCCTCAGCCTCCCAAAGTGCTGGGATTACAGGCGTGAGCCACCACATCAACCTACACTGATTTTTTTAAACATGACAAAACCCTACAGCAGAAAGCAGAATTGTGGTTGCCAGAAGCCAGTTGGGGGGAAATGGGAAGGTGTTGGTCCAAGGGTATAAAGCTTCAACTATGCAGGGTGAATGAATTCTGGAGACCTAATGTACAACATGAAGCTATAGTTACCAATACTGTTTTCTATACTCCAAATTTGCTAAGAAGGTAGATCTTAAGTGTCCTAACTTAACAAACAATGAAACCAAATAGTAACTATGTGAGGTGATGGGTGCATTAATTAGCCTGATGTGATCATCATTTCACAATGTGTATGTCCCTCAAAACATCATATTGAACACTTTAAATTTCTACAATATTTATTTGTCAACTATGCCTCAATAAACCTGGTGAGGAAAGTATATTAAAGGAATTACAAACTTTGAAAAATGAAACAGAATAGAGAACCCAGAAATAAATTCATGTATTTACAACCAACTCATTTTTGACAAAGTTGCCAAGAACATACACTGGGGAAAGAATAGTCTTTTCAATAAATGATTCTGGAAAAACTGGATATCCTTATGAAGGAGAATGAAAATAGACCACTTTCTCACTGTGTGCAAAAATTAAATCAAAATGGATTAAAGACTTAGGAGTAAGACCCAAAACTATAAAACTACTAGAAGAAAATATTGGAGAAACCCTGCAGGACATTGGCCAGGCAAAGACTTTTTGAGTAAGATCTCAAAAGCACAAGCAACCAAAGCAAAAATACACAAGTGAAGTTACTTCAATCTAAAAAGCTTCTGCACAGCAAAGGAAATAGCAGAATAAAGAGACAAATTATAGAATGGGAGAAAATATTTGCAAACTGTCCATTTGAAAAGGGACAGTCAGATATTAATAACCAGAATATAATGGCAGGGCATGGTGGCTCATGTCTGTAATCCCAGCACTTTGGGAAGCCAAGGTGGGTGGACCACTTGAGGCCAGGAGTTCAAGACCAGCCTGGTCAACATGGCAAAGCCCTGTCTCTACCAAAAATACAAAAATTACCCAGGTGTGGTGGCGTGTGCCTGTAGTCTCAACTACTCAGGAGGCTGAGGCAGGAGAATCACTTGAACTCAGGAAGCAGAGGTTGCAGTGAGCCAAGATTACACCACTGCACTCCAGCCTGGGCGACAGAGCAAGACTCCGCCTAACAAAACAAAACAAAACAAACAGAATATAAAAGGAATTCAAACAATTCAATAGTAAAAAAAATCAAATAATTTAATTTAAAAATGTGCAGAAGATTTGAATAGACACCTTTCAAAAGAAGACATAAAAATAACCAACAGGTATATGAAAAATTGGTCAACATCACTAATCATCAGGGAAATGCAAATCAAAACCACAGTAAAGTATCATCTCATCTCATTTAAAATGGCTATTACCAAAAAGACAGGGGAAAAAAGATGTTGGCAAGGATGTGGAGAAAAAGGAATGCTTGTACACTGTTGGTGGAAAGTCACTATTAAGAAGAGTATGGAAGGTCTTCAGAAAATTAAACCAGAACTGCCGTGTGATCCAGCAATCCCAGTACTGGCTATATATCCCAAAGAAAAGAGTATATTGAAGAGATATCTGCACGCTCATGTTTATTGTAACATTATTCACAATAGCCAAGATACGGAATCAACCCTAGAGTCCATCAATGAATGAATGGATTCAAAAATGTGGTGTATATACACAGTGGAATATTATTACTATGGAATACTATTCAGCCGTAAAAAAAAGAGTGAAATGCTGTCATTTGTTGCAACATGGATGGAACTGGAGGACATTATGTTAAGTGAAATAAGCCAGGCACAGAAAGACAAATATCACATATTCTGACTCATATTTGGAAGCTAAAAAAGTTAATCTTGTGGTAGAGAGTAGAACAATGGTTACCAGAGGCTGGGGTGGTTGGGGCGGGGAGATGAAGAGAGGTTGGTTACTGGATACAAACATCCAATTAAATAGAAGGAATAAGCTCTAGTGTTCAATAGGACAGTAGGGTGACTGTAGTTCACAGCAATATAGTGTATATTTCAAAAAGCTAGAAGAGAAGCTTTGGAATGTTCCCGACACAAAGAAGTGAAAATTGTTTGAGGGGACAGATATCCCAATTACCCTGGTTTGATCATTACATATTGCATGTATCAAAATACCACAGGTACCCCATAAATATGTACAACTATTATGTAGCAACTTAAAATATGAGAAAACCCTAGCCTTCATATATTCCATGATGACTCAGAATTACAACTCTGTTAATTAGAATAAATATTTTACAATCTATTTTGATAAAATATGTATTAACTGCTTTATTGAATAACACACTGAATCTGAATGAAATCACACAACAGCTGATCTGTGCTGTCTGTGGGGAAAAAATGATTTAGGAATTTTTGTTTCTTTCTGCAGACATCCTGGTCACAGTAGTAACAGTGAGCTTCAGATTTGTGTGGTCACTCATTTGTCTTTCTAATCAGCCTTAACTGCAGGCCTACAGCAGGTGGAGTGAGTCTTGGTTTTAGAATATAAACCAGCATGTCTCTAGTAAATTAACTCTATAAATACTGGGAAAATTAACTCTTGCTGTCTGAGAGCATATTGTCTGGTTTCAAAGTAGAACTTGACTATTCCTATCATAGTACGAATGGAGCAATGTTAATGTGTCCAGTTTATTTTAAATAATTTGAAACCCACACATGAAAACAATTTCATGGGTGATGGCATAGAAGCCACCTAAGGGTGTATGTATGAGAGAAATCTGGGGGTCTTCCTTGGCACCTCCCTTTCACATTCAATCTATCCGAAGAGCCACGTGTCTCTTCCCACCTCTGGTCACATCACGCCCCTGCCTCAAGCTTTTTGTCTTCACATTGTGTCTGGAATAAAGCGAAACCCCTCAAGAGGCCCGTGAAAGCCCTGCAGAACCTTGGTCCTGGCCTCAGCTTTGTCCCTGTTCTCAGAGCACACAGCCACCATGGCTTCCCCACATTCATGGCTCTCCTTCAGGCCTCAGTTTACCAAGTACTGCCTCTGAGGGGCTGCCCAAACCCCACCCTTCAGCTAAACTAGTTTCCCTTCTCAGCCTACACTGTCTCTTTGCTAAGCCACATATGGGAGAATCTCTGCTTCTTGGGTTGTAAACAACTCATTTAGAGATGCATTTCTGGACAGCCGTGGTGGCTCACACCTGAAATCCCAGCACTTTGGGAGGCCGAGGCAGGTGGATCACCTAAGGTCAGGAGTTCATGACCAGCCTGACCAATATGGTGAAACCCTGTCTCAACTAAATATACAAAAATTATCTGGGTGTGGTGACGAGCACCTGAGTCCCAGCTACTCGGGAGTCTAAGACAGGAGAATTGCTTGAACCTGGGAGGCAGAGGTTGCAGTGAGCCGGGATGGCGCCCTGCATACCAGCCTGGGCGACAGAGCAAGACTCTGTCTCAAAGAAAAAGAAAAAAGAAAAGAGAGAGAGACATTTCTAATAAAATATTACCATTTCCATTTATTTTAAAATGTATACCAAAATCTATGATGTATTTATTTACACTGGTCCAAACGGCTGCATCCTTGCAATCATTATGACAACAAATGACATCAAACAAATTCAACTTTCATATATTGCTTTCACAGAGGCTCACCATAAAAAGACTCCCCGCATAAAATATATTTTATTAGGATACAATTCTGTGGGGCAAACGGATTGGAAATGTGAGGCCAAAAGGGAAAGGCATTACATTTCGGAGTATTAATTAACAGTTTGTTAGTGTGCTTTTGTAAAGGATGAA
This sequence comes from Plecturocebus donacophilus, assembly GCA_004027715.1. NCBI lineage: Eukaryota > Metazoa > Chordata > Mammalia > Primates > Pitheciidae > Plecturocebus > Plecturocebus donacophilus. The sequence continues at coordinate 52,794 of PVKP010000511.1, forward strand.
ATCTAAACCTCAATGCATTTAGATTCCATTGGTACATTTAAGACAGTGATGCTACAGCTTACTTTAAAAAAAGAAGATTTACAAATGCTGGAGATGGAATCCTTTGCAACTATTCAACAAGATGAGAAATGAGGGGAGACATGGAAGAGCAAAAGTCTATCAGAGACTCCTGGGCTGTGAGATGTCCTTTCGGGGGTGGCTTTCAGCTTTATCTGAGCTCTCTGCCAGTGGGAGCCCCCACCCAGGGCAGCTGTGCCCCCAGCTCAGCAGGGGTACTCCCCGCCCAAATCTGCTTGGGTGGAACATCCCTGCTTGGCTTAGTGCCAGCCCCAGCACCCCCACTCTCACAGCCTCCGAGTCCCTCCATGTGGCCCTGTGGGAATTCTGGGTCCCTTCTACCTCCTCAACCCCACAGCATGCTGCCTGTGGAGCCCACAGGACCGGTGGCAGTGCCCCTTGTGTGACGTGGCTGCCCATGTTGTTTTTCCAGGCACACGGCCACCCCGGGACACACATCAAGCTGTTGAGAGCCTTCCTTACAGGGCCCACAGCGGCTCCCAGGGCCTCAGGCTCCACCTATGCCAATGCCCTGCACTGAGATCAAGGGGCCTTGAGAGTTCCTAGAGGCCCACCTCCAGCAGGAGACCAGGGCAGGTCTCTCATGACAAGCCCGCACTCCTAAGAGGGCCTAGAATGTGCACATTCTCTGTGTGTGTAGTGTATGTGTGTATGCTTTGTATGTGTGTATTTATGTGTTTTATATGTGTGTTTTGTATGTATATTTTGTGTGTGTGTGTTTATGTGGGTTTGTATAACTCATATGTATATGTTGAGTGTGTATATGTTTTGTATATGTTTTTAATGTGTATGTGTATGTTTGGTGTGTACATGTTTTGCATGTGTATAATTTTTGTGTCTTGTCTGTATGTTTTGTACATACGTTTAATATGTGGTTTTGTGTATGTGTTTATGTGTTGTGTGTATGTGTGTGTATGTTTTGCATGTGTGTATGACTGTGTGTGGGTGTGTATGTGTGTGTTTATGAGTGTGTGTTTGTGTGTGCATGTGTGTTGAGGAGAATTGGGGCATTCTGCCTTCTATCCTGCTCTCAGCTCTAAGCCCTAACTTCTAACTCTGACACCAGGCAGCTCACATTCCTTGAAACACCTTAATTCTCTTTATCACAATTGTCAACTGTGTGTGTAATTTATTTATATATCAGTTTGTCTGATGTACTTCCCCCAGTTGCTCCAGCAATGGATGGATGAGTGAGTGGATGGATGGATAAATGGATGGATGGATGTGGGGTTGGGTGGGTGGGTGGATGGATAGATGGATGGATGGGTGGATGGGTGGATGGGTGGATGGGTGGATAGGGGGTGGATGGATGCGGGGGTGGATGGTTGGCCGAGTGGATGGATGAAACCTGCATAAGTCTGTATATAGATACCACATGATTTTGTACCTTTTATTTATCAAACCAGTCATTGGTGAGGAGATAAATTTTAATATCATTCTCACCACTTAACAAGTATTAAGCACCATTCAGTCTAGACTACTTTTATGACATCGAAAGTAATGACTTTCACTTCCATGTCTCTGCTTTAGAAAAATGTAGCAGAAATGAAAAAGAGCCAGTTATTCTCGTTTTTAAGAATTTTTAAATGATATGCCAAAATTAACACATTGCAGTAAATGAGAATTTGCATGTTTTTCTATACGACTTCATATTTCCAGCACTTATCTTTTTCACCATGTGTCTCTAAAGAAATTCAGACCCATTCTTCTCACCATGCTTCTTAGCCATAGGCCTAATGATGCACACCTGTCTAGATGATACCAAACATTTCTTGTGGGATGGGGATAAATATTGAGCAACTATGAACTGTTGGCACAGAACCCTGGTACTGGAAGCCCAGAGTGCCCCCACTGTGATCTTCATGGCTAGGACCATCAGCAAAGCTTATAGTGAGCAGTCTCCAAATCTGTGTGTAAGAGAAAAATGAGTATGGATTTCCTTGGAAATATTTTTTTTCTTTCTCTCTATAAGATAACGGTATAATACCAACCAGGATAAGTTGGCCTGTCCAAGAGGACCAAGTATAAAAGATGTAAAATAATCTATTACATATTTCATTTGTTTATGTCCCCCAAAACTAGCATAAAGGACAGATCTCAAACAGGCCACTTTTTGTGGAACTTGTACACATATTGTATCATAACTGATGGAGATTCACATGCTAAAACAATTATGGTTTTAATGAAAAGAGAGAAAAATGACTTACCCTTGAGTCACACTCTGGATTCAATTTTGCTTGTAGCAAAATAGATTTAAAAGATGTGATTGGCAATCTGAAATAGGGAAGTCAACAGTGTATTCACTCAGAAGTAAATGAATTCACACTGGTGTCCCAGATCTGATTTCTTATGGAACCAAGTGTCCTTCTAGTCTCACAAGAGAGCAGCAGACTCTGTGGCTCTCTACAGAATTCATCTCTGCATTCAGTTCAGCAGTGTTAACTGAGAATCTACTCAGTGTCCGGGAGATGTTTGCAATGTCAGTGCAGCAGAAAACCCTTACCATTCGTGGAGCCTTCCTTTTAGTTGGGGAGGAAGGACAAATAACAATAATGATCATAACAAATAAAAATGCACTTGAGGTCTTATGTTAGAAGGTGATAAATGTTAGGACCACCTTTTTTCAAAAGTAGGCCAGAGAAATTAGGCACAGGGACAGATGTGGATTGTAACTATTTAAAAATGGTTAGAATGGGCTTCAAGGTGACATCATCTGAGTGGCAGCTTGCATGAGGTGAGCCAGCTTGCATGGATACCAGAAGGAAGAATGTTCCAGGCAGAGGTAACGGCCACTGCAAAAGCACTAAAACTGAAGGCAAGGGCAACCCGAGACGAGGGACTGAGACAGGATGCTAGAATCAGTGGATTGCAGGTCCTGGTGAGGTCAAAGGGTTTCTGAAATGTTTGAGGCACCAGAAGGAAAAAGCAGGAGAGACAGAAAGAAGTTCATGAGTCTGACCTCTGCATGAAAAAAAAATGCCAGGCTTTGTCAGGATGCAACTACATTCTGTCCACCTCCTCTGCTTTGGCAGTGGGAAGTCAGGATGTGCAGTTCTGCTTAGTTTGCATTACTGGCTGCTTATGCAGGAGCCCATAACGATGACCTATGCATCACCTCTTCCCTTTGGGAGAGAACAGCAAGTTCCTGCAGCCCAAGGTACAGGACACTGCCTGGCTGACCACCTCAGGGAAGGCCTGTTAACTCTGAGCAGCAGCTCACCTTGACGCAAGAGCACTGAGCTTCGCAGACAAAAACAAGCAAGTGTTTTAAATCATGATCAGTCCCTGGAGGCTTGAAGTCTTGGAATTCCCCTCAGCTCTTTCTTTACTTGCTGCTGATCAAAACAAAACAAAATGAAGCCTCAGTGTGAGCAGCCAAAGGGTGAAACTGACATCCATGTCATTTATCAGGAAACATTCTGAATAAATGCATAACTTTCTGGAGTGTGTTTTACCAGTACTTCCAGATCCTGGGTGTGGAAACAATACATTTCAACCACTACTTTTTTAAACAAGTCTTCTCACTGAAAATGTTATGGGCCCGGCTCCATGCCAAAAAAAAAAAAAAGATACCTGTAATTATCACAAATTATCGCAACAACCCATGCTTTTCAAAATGATTTAATCAGGGCATATTTTAAAGCCTTGGTCTTGGCTGTTTGTTTGAATTCATGAAATGAGGTTACTCTGTTGGACATGGGAACCCCTCAAATTAAGATTCTGTGGTTAACAGCATAGGCTCTCAGCGTGTCCCCTGCTGTCGGTTTTGCAAGTTTCTGATGTCCTTTAAATTGCTCTACCAGGCTGACAAACCATCATTCCTGGAGAATATTTGCCTTCACATGGTCAGAAAAGATAGAGTCAGAGAGATCTGATTTTCAGGTATTTTTTTTTTAAACCAAATGCTACAGATTTAGGGGCAATTTTTTAAATTCTTTGAGCTTTGGACCTTTCACTACTTGAAAATGTGCTTCATGTTTTAATATCATTTTAGGAGACATTTTCAAATGTCTTGATTTGGTCTCATTTTAAGTTCTGATATTCCAATATCAAGAGTTTTGTGCCCATTTTTCATGTGAAGTTGTCCCTCTAGTCTTTTGGCATTTGATCCTGGAGATCAGAAAATTTAAGTTTATGAGTCAACATATCAGCTCCTAGATTGATATTTGGTCACACTAACCTTGGGAAGATTCCTGTGACAACAGAAGTGAAATGGCCCTTATTTTTTTGACAATTTCACCTGATTTATATATATATATATATATATATTTTTTTTTTTTTTTTGGCCTTCAAAGTGGATATCCAGACTTAAGAATGCTGAGTGAATTTTGACCTTCAAATTTTTAGATCAAATCAGTCCAATACTTTTCCATCATCCATGGAATTATTAAAGTATAGAAGGTAATCCTTCTAGCTTATCGAGGCTAAAATGTCATCCATTGAAAATGACTACATGTATATATATACGTGTGTGTGTGTGTGTGTGTGTGTGTGAAATCAAAACTACATATTAAGCGTGGATAGAAAAAAAGTTTTTAGATTGAGAGTAGTTATATATGAAACTGCCCATGGCATGCTCTCTCTCTTACACTCCAAGTTTCACCAATCTTGTACCTCGTAAAGCAGAAGCATGTGGCTTTCTCCCCCTAGAAATCAGAAATCGCATTTTGAACAAAACAGTTACAGTTCCAAATACTCTGTATCACTTGACATTGTCCCAAAGCAACTATCAGAGTATTTTCTTTTTGCCCACACCCCTGACATCTGCTTTTCCAATTAGTTTTCACTTCTATTTTGTCTTCCTCAGTGAGTGCAGGTGCTCACACAACAGGTGCTGTCTAATATTGTGCTTCACAGAGCATCTCTTTTCACACGTTAGCCATGAATGTGGAGTTAGGCTTTGCATCTAATTTTGACTATGACATCCTTGGTAGTTGAACACAGCTGACTCACACTGGGAGGAGGATGTTTTTTGGTTCCCATAATTTCATCCCTCAAAGATTTCTAAAGTGCATTCTCACCAAATGATCTATTCTGGAGGACACAGAGTTTGTCCTGATCTCAGCTGACAGCCATCCTGACAGCAGGTATTTCATGGCAGGCTCTCCTAGGCTTGGTAGGCACATCAAAGAGGTTTTGTTTAACTGCGTCTTTATGAAGATACGGGCTAAGAGTCAACCTCTCTGCCCTCCCCATTGCTCTCTGTTGTCCAATCTTGGCCCTAAGTAATACACAAAGAAGTGGAGATTTGGCAATTAGCCAGTTGATTTGATTAATATAGACAGGTTACCTAAATGCGAATGGATTTTTTTAGACACTAAGCCACTCCACCTTGCTAGTCATGTACATTTATCAAATTAAATGGAACAATGCCAAGACTCTACTTCATGTTGTACTGTGAAGGTACAGCTCAAGAAATGGACCAGATCCTGGGTTACCTGAGGTCTGCAGCAAGGATTGAACGATGATTTCAATTCTTGGTCCATACTTAAAATTAGGGCATTATTTTTGGAATTTTGTCTTTTTATTTTTATTTTTTGCCCAAACCTTTCAAACTGAATCTTAGTTGTGAAATTTCTTATACAAATGGAATTTTATTATTTTGTTTTGGGGGTTTTTTTGAGATAAAGTTTTACTCCGTCACCCAGGCTGGAGTGCAGTGGCACGATATCAGCTAGAATTATAGTCATGTGCCATGACGCCTGGCTAATTTTCGTATTTTTATTTTTTAAGTAGAGACGAGGTTTCACCATGTTGGCTAGGCTGGTCTCGAACTCCTGACCTCAAGTGAACCACCTGCCTAGAGGAGGTGGAGGACAACAGGTGTGAACCACCTGCCTCAGCCCCCTAAAGGAGGCTGGGCTAACAGGCATGAGCCACTGTGCTCAGCCACAAATGGAATTTTAGAGAGTAGCCCAAGAGGTTAATGGAGCTGCTTTGATTAGCCACAGACAAAACTCCCCCATCCCCACAGCCCCCTCCAAAAAGTGCATTTTGAAATGCACTGATTTACACAAAATTTATCATTGACCAAATCCAGTCAAGCAGTTTGTGTGAGTCAGAAAAAAACAAGAAGGAAAATAGATGGTGCACTCAAATAAGGATAATGGGAGGAGGTTTTATTTACAAAGGGACCCTTTTTGAAGCCGTGGTGAAGGGTAGAGAGCCATGAGGGGTGAGCACAGGAATTCAGGCCAACAGCCGGAAGACTGCCATCCAGCTTCCACCCCCAGGCCTTGCAGGAGGAGGGGAGGGAGACACCACACAGCATGGGAGGGGAGAGAGTTGTGAAGAGCAGGCCACTTTGAGAGGACCATCGTGCCTTTCCGTTAAGGTTGTGAGAACCAGGAAATAAATATCCCGACCCCTCTCCTGCTCCTTCCTTCCAATCCCCAGCTGGGCTCCTTATCGGCTAAACCCAACCAGATGCCAAAGGGCACAGAACCCGTTGATGCAACCCGGACAGGTCAACTTTATGGAGAACTAGCAGAATGACGTGGAGATGGGGCTGGGGAACCCACTTGTCTTCACTCTGTCTAGCTCTTCCTTCCCTCTCACCTGGCATAGTCTCATGAGATCTGTAGGCTTTCAGCACTGAGTTATTTCAATGGCTTCACAACAGGCCTTCCCATTTCCATCAAACCAGATACCATTGTGGTTGGTATGATAGTATATGATCGTCCTCAAACATCATGAAAGGACAAGGTTGCAAAGCTCCTTAAGATGTTCTGGTTTATCTCACTTCTGATACTTGAACCTTACTAGAACATCCCCATGTGTTATTGCAAAGCCAACACATAAATCCCTCTTCACCCCAACAGAAGCCCATGCCAGCATCGCGAAACTCGAGAGTTTGATAGGTCCCCTAATGTTGAGCTAAAGTCTACTTCTCAGAACTTCTTTTTATTGTTCTTTTTATAGAGATGCAGAGAAAAGTCAATTCTCTTTTTCACACAAGAGCCATTTGCCCATCCATCCTAATACCCAGATAACCAGATATCCAGCAGCCACCCGCCTGGATATTCCTGCCTGCCCTTCTGTGGAGTAAATCCGAGTCACGTCCCTGCAGTAGCCCTGCATTCTGCAAACAGGCCGGCTGATTGCTTATGGCTTTGAATTGATGTTCTTGGCACACAGAAAACCCACAACAGATATTCCTTAATAAACAAATATATCCTGTAAGTGATTTCTTCTCTGTGATACCCTCCTATTTCAATTATTTAGGAAGCTAAGTAATATGCAACTGCAGCCTTAGGCTCCTGCTGTTCTATTAAACACCAGGACTTGTTATCCTGTAGTGTTACTCTGAACTCCAGTGAATAAGCTTTTCTAAATCAAATCAAAGAATAGAATCTTAGATTGAGGGGGTATTCGCCAGACTGGGTGGCTTAAATGACAGAAATATGTTGTCTCACAGTTCTGGAAGCTAGAAGTCCAAGATCAAGATGGTGACGGAGTTGTTTTCTTCTGAGGCCTCTCTCCTTGGCTTGTAGATGGCAGTCATCCTCATGTGCCTTCACATGGTCTTCTGTCTGTGTCTTAATCTTCTGTTCTTATAAGGACACCAGTCTCATTGGATTAGGACCCATGAAAAGACCATGTAACTTAATTACCTCTTTAAAGACCTTAATTTAAATAAGGTGACATTCTAAGGTACCAGGAGTTCCCGGAGCTTCGACATATGAATTTGGCATGGGAAAGGGAACACAATTCAGCCCCTGACAGAGGGTCACCTAAGCAGGTTGTTGCTCTAGAGCCCTTGCAAGAATGCCTTCCAAAATATCAGTCATAAAAGTAGCTGCCAGATAACTGCTTGGGTCCTTGTAAGGATGAGGAGTTCACCATTTCACAAGACAGCCCTTTCCTTTGCTGGGCAGCTTTGAATGTTGGAGTTTTTGCACATGTTGATCAAAAACAAATATCTCTGTAATATTCCCTTTTAGCTTGGTTCTTCCTCCAAGAAGAGCAGTGGAAGTTCTGCATGTTACCTCTTCCTTTATGAATAGACTTCGCCAGCCCATTTCCAGCAAACGAAGATGCCTTGATGGGATCCCCAACCAAGAGCACTCAATTCTGTTAATCTAATTCCCCAGTTCACAGATGCTCATTACTGAAAAGCCTACAGAGGCATTTATTTCTCATTCAAAAGTGGAGAGCCACATTGCTGAACCAGAATTCTCTTCCCAACACTGTATTTTCCCAGGGTGGCTTCAGTTGGAAAAGATCCCCCTCCCTCCCACACATTCCCAAGGAACGATCCATTCCTGAGTCCCACGAGGGAATCCAGAATCGACATGTCCCTGTGTGTTTGCCAACATTTTCATAGAGCTTTCATGTTGATGAGAGATGAATCAATCCTATAAACCTTGGTTAATTCCCTTAGCGACTAGAAGAATAATTAACAGACAGGGCTTTGTTCTTCAGAATAGAGTATCTGCAGCAAGCTCAAACAGCACAGGCAGGCCAAGGTCAGGGCAGCTGCCAGCAGATCGCCCACACTCCCGACCATCATTATCAGCCCTGGGGAGAGCCTCTGACCCGGCAGAGCAGCACCAAGGCTGGCATGCATGCAGAAAATCTCCTGCTTCCTCCTGGCCTTAATCAACCTACATACCAATATTTTCCCCCACTTACATGAATTTTAATATTATGACAGTTTAAACATTTTAAAAGCGTGGCTCTAATCACGATCCCACTCAAAGGCCTCCAGCAGTTTACCATTGCCTATTGAATTTAGGCAAAACCTCAAACTGTGCCTTTAGTGCTGTGCTGGTTATATTCCATTTGCCTCCCCATGCCCTATCCCATTCTCATCTTGGGGCTCCAGGAGGCTGATCTCTGAGGACAACCTTGCCTGGCCTTTCTTCCCTCTGGCTTCTGGTTGGGCTCAACCAGCCAGAAGCGGCAGCAAGAGATTGATGACCAAGAGGAGAGAGAGGTGGTGTTTGTCTTGGCCACTCCTTCCCTGCTCAGTGCTACTGAGCAGTGACTGGATCCCCCAAGAGCACAGCCCTGCCTGCTGGCCCCTCCTCCAGGGTTCTGCTCCTTCCTTCCCCAGATCCAGGGTGAGGGGCTGCTCCCCGCTGACACTGTCCGGATGCCTTACCATCTCTTGTCGAGTCCCTCAATGCTGCCCACAACCTCTGTGAATCAGCAGAGGCTCTCCACTTGACTTTTCCCTCTAGAACAGAATGAATAGAAATGCCCCCGGGGAAAATGAACCCAGTCCACTTCTCCATCCTGCTCTCCGATCTTTCTAACTTGTAGGCTGAACCTCAGTGACACTCTTCTACTCACTGTGCCAAAAGTCAGAGGTCTTTCAACTCTAACTGCAGATTAGAATCCCTTGAAAAAAAATTAAATATCACTGTCTCGACCCCAGCGTCTGCGATTCTGACTCAGTGGACCTGGAGTGGAGAAGAACTGCAAGGGTGTGCACCAGCAGAGCCCATGCCAATGACCAGCATCTGGCTGGGCAGGGGAAGCCCCCAGCACAGGCGTGGCTTGTTTAAAGAGCTCTAGGTGATTTCCATATACAGCCTACAACTGAGAGCCACTGTCCTAAATATCATGTTCCCCGCCACTTTGCATTGTCACATGATTTGCCTCCTCTATGGTATACATTCATCAGTCCTGCCCATCAGCATGCCATGCAGTCCCACCTTCAAAGCCCATCTCAGATGAGCCTTTCCATGAAGCTTTTTAAGTCTGCCCTCAAATCCATCCCGACCAGGCCCACCTGTCTGACCCTGAAGGCCCGTGGCTGTGGGATTTTTTTTCTCTTTACTTTATACAAGAGTTGGTAAGCCAGGCAGCCTTTTCACATAATGGCCCCCAACGATGCTATAGGCATGTACATGTAAAGGGCCTGAGTCCTCTCATTCAACTTCTCACTCAGTGCAGGAAGCACGGGCTTCAGCGATGTTAGGTCAAGTGTCTCTGGTGCCACAGGCCTGTGTCCTATGACCATTTTCCAAATTAAAAAGGATGGAATTGATTCCAGTTCAAATTCTGAACTCAGCCTCCTTACATCTTCCTAGCTGTTTAACTTCGTATCCCTTTAAAACGTTTTGTAGAAAATCAATTCTATAATCATGTTGTAGAACAGCACTGTTTTGTTCAGCTGTTACATCTGAGTATTAATTAATTGTTACAAATCACAATCAATAGGTACAAATGCTGTGTTCAAAACAATTCAATATTTTCTGTGAAAATCCTGATTTACTTCGTTTTCAGACCATACTGCAAATACGCAAGAATGTGTTTATTCTTTTTTAAAAACAGCTTCTCTGATTCTGAGAAATGAAGCAACATGACAATTCTTCACACCGGTCTACATCTAGGTCCTTCCTCAGCTTAATGGTAAATGAGGCAACCTCGTCATCTTTTTTTTTAACCTTCCTTCTCCTCAAACACTTCATATCCCTCTCACCTTGTACTGAAGCCTGTGTGCTAGGCTCTCATGCCATAATCATAATTAGCTGATAACAGTGAGTGTGAACAATGACCTGCCCCTCAATAAGGGACCCCACGCTTTGCTCACTGGTAGTAAGTATTCATTCTTCATCACATTGAGGACACCAGCAGTTGTAAGATGTAGCATTATTTTCTGTGCCACTTAGGAAGAAAAAAATGCTGATAAATACATTGTGGCAAGCTGTCAACTGGAAGGGGTTGATCACAGCACACATCACAATGTCAGAGACGTTACTATAGGAAAATATGCATGTGTTGGAATCTATGAAATACAGCATTCCACACCACCACTGCCTTATTCCTGTGAGCTCCACAGTGATCCTATTTCTGCCTCCAATTATTGCCTAAAGTGGACTCTGGATACCACAACCCTTTATTGTGGCTGTGTCACCATCTTCCTCCTTTTACATCTGTAATATCTTATTAGATTACCTTGCATCCAAAGAGAGGTCTCTATTCTTTAAGAGCTGTGTTTTCTTTGACATAAGAAGTTTGTCTTGTATGGTTACACCTTAGTCAAGGGAGTAGAAGACATTGTCTTTGAAATAGTCAAGTTCGTTGGCAACATCTTTCAGTCCTTCTGGGAGATTTCTGAAACACTCAATAATTTTTTGGAGAGTAGTTAAAGTTATTTACTATGACGGAAATATTTATTATATTATTACTATTTTGAAATGTCACAAATTGTTTCTTAGTTGAAAAAGAGTAACACATAAAAATGTATATTTATTCTCATGTTACTCACAAGCTGAAATGATTTTTTAATGTTCATTCAATTATTTTTATCTACACTTTTTTTTTTGAGACAGATTCTTGCCCTGTTGCCCAAGCTGGAGTGCAGTGGTCTGATCTCAGCTCACTGCATCCTCCACCTCCCAGGTTCAAGCAATTCTCATACCTCAGCCTCCCAAGTAGCTGGGATTACAGCCATGAACCACCACGCCTGGCTAATTTTTGTATTTTTGGTAGAAATGGGGTTTTGCCATGTTGACCAGCCTGGTCTCGAACTCCTAGCCTCAAGTCATCTACCCACCTCAGCCTCCCAAAATGCTGAGATTACAGGTGTGAGCAATCTGTGTAGAACACAATCGAAAATCTATTTTTTCAGTGTCTGTAATTTTTTTCTTATAGGATTTCCCACCGGTTCTAAAATACTCAGAGACATTTAAAGAAAAAAACAACTGAGGACATAGGAATGTGTTTTATGTGATTTGACATGGAGGGGCCATTCCTAAAAATAGACCCTGATGCCTATTCTAAGCAGTATGCTGCATCAGATGCTGCAAGCAGGCTTCAGTGCTGAGGCCATCACTTGGCAGCAACTTTAGATTTCTCTTTCCAAACTTAGGTCATGTTCTCTTTTGATGTTTATTATTTTTAAAGTGTTTAATTTGCCCTCTACAGTGCTAATTTCTGGTAGAGGAAAAGTTTGAGAACTTCCAAATTAAGAACTTTTGTTATTGCAGAAGATACTAGTGAGACAGTGTATATTGTGGCTTGGAGTCAGAGACTTGGGTTCCATTCTGAGCTCTTCCAATTACAAGCTGTGTACCATTAAGCAAGTTGCTATGAGAAGCTCAGTTTCTACATCTATGTGATGGTGAAACTAATGGCTATTTCATTTGGTTGTGGTGGGCATAAAATGGGTTATTATAATTAGTAACACCTATCAACATGTTAAATGCAACTTATATTGGTTCAGTAATTCTAGATGTAGGAATTTGCACAAATGGTATGTATGGAAAGGTTTGATATGCTTCTGAATGTGAAAAAAACAGAAAGAGAATTAAAAGGCCAGCTATACAGTGGGGAAAATCTGGAAAATGATATTTAATACACGAAAGCTCTTAAAACTAAATCAAGAAAAAATATCATATTAGACAAATGGGCAAAGATGATAAGTATATAGGTAATTCAAGAAAAAATTTAGTTGATTACTAAATATGTGACAATATATTAATATTTACCAGGAATAAATAAAATACACAAAATATAAAATAATTATATGCCATTTGTTCATTATAAAATTAGCAAGATTTTTAGAGAAAGTAATAGTCAGCATTTGCACATGGAACTAGAGTTCTCATGCTCTGTTGATGGGGCTATAAACTGTATAAGCATTCTGTGTCATATTTGAACAATATGTAAAATCTCAACTTTGTTTTCCTCCTGGAATGTAACCGCCTTTTAGGCATGTACCTGAGAAAATAAATACATATGTACTCAGAGAAGCATGTATTTCAAAACAGCATTGACAATAGAAGATAAAAACAAACAAGTAAAATGTGCAATAAGAAATTTGATCAGAAAGGATTATATCAATCATGAAAATACACAACAGTATAAAACTCACTGTTAGAGCAGACAACAAATGAGAAAGAGGAGTCAAATGTTATCACTACAAAAAAACTAACAATTGTAAGGTAAGCAATAAAAGAGAAAGAAACAAAGGATAAATAAAATAATCAGAAAAACAGTTAACAAAATGACAGGAGTAAGTCCTTACCTGTCAATAATAAACTTGAATGTAGATGGTTTAAATTCCCCAATTAAAAGATTTTAGACTACTGGATAGATTTGCTAAAAAGACTCAACTATATGCTGCCTACAAGAGACTCACTTCACCTATAAAGACACACATAGACAGATAGTGAAGTGATGGAAAAAATATTCCATTCAAATGGAAACCAAAAGCATGCAGGAGAAGCTATACTTACATCAGACAAAATAGACTTTAAGTAAAGCAACAACAATATAAAAATAGATGAAAAGATTATTATATAATGATAAAAGAATCAATTCAGCAAGAGGATATGACAATTGTAAATATATATGCACCCAACACCAGAGCACCCAGATATATAAAGCAAATATTATTAGAGCTAAAGAGAGAGAGAGAGACAGAGGCAGAGAGAGAGAGAGAGAGACAGAGGCAGAGAGAGAGAGAGAGATCCTAATACAGTAATCATTGGAGACTTCATCATCCCACTTTCAGCATTGGACAGGTCAACTGAACAGAACCAACAAAGAATCATCAGACTTAATCTGTCCTATAGACCAAACGGACCTAAGAGGCAATTACAGAATAGTTTACTCAGCAGCTGTAGAATATGTTTTCTCATAAGCACATGGAAAACTCTCCATGTTAGATCATATGTTGTCCACAAACCAAGTATCAACAAATTTTAAAATATTGAAATTGTATCAAGTATCTTTTCAGATCACAACAGATAAAAGTAGAAATCAATAAAAAGATGAACTTTGGAAACTGTATAAAATACAGAAATTAAACAACATAATCCTGAACAACCAATGGATCAGTGATGAAATTAAGAAGAAAACGAAAAAATTTTTGAAACAAATGAAAATATGAACACAACATTTCAAAACCAATGGGATACAGCACAAGCAGTTCTAAAAGGAAAGCTTTTAGCAATAACCACATCAAAAAATAGAAGCGTTTCAAATAAACAACCTAATGTGGCATCTCAGGGAACCAGGAAAGCAAGAACAAAACAAAGTCAAAATTAGTAGAAGGAAAGAAAGGAACAGGGGAAAATTAAATGAAATAGAGACCCCCCAAAAAACTTCAAAAGATCAATGAAATGAAAAGTTTGTTTTTTGAAAAGATAAACAAAATTTTAAAAATAATTCAATAGACTGAGAAAAGGAGACAGAAGATCCAAAAGGAGACAGGAGATAATAAATAAAATCAGAAGTAAAAAATGAAACATTACAACAGATACTGCAAAAATGCCAAGTGTCATTAGAAACAATTATGAACAATTATATGCCAACAAATTGCAAAATCTAGAGGAAATGGACAAATTCCTGGACACATGTAACTTACCAAGATTGAACCAAGAAGAAATAACCTGAACAGACCAATAATTAGTTACAAGATTGAATCAGTAAGAAAAAGTCCTCCCAACAAAGAAAAGCCCAGGACCAGATGGCTTCACCAATGAATTGTACCAAACTTTGAAAGAAAAGCAAACACTTCTCAGGTGTTACAGAAGAAACAAATCTTCTTTAACTATTCCAAAAAATGGAAGACAAGGGAATTCTTTCAAACTCATTGAGTCTAACAATACCCTGATACCAAAACTAGAGAAGAACACAACAAAAAAAGGAAATAAGTCAATCTCCCTGATCAACATAGATGCAAAAATTCTCAACAAAACACCAGTAAACCGAATGCAATAACACCTTAAACAGTTAATACATCATGATCAAGTGAGATTTATCCTAGGGATGCAAGAATGGTTCAATATAAACAAATTAATACCTATATTACATTAAAATAACCGAATGAAGAGGAAAAGAAAAAACATAAAATCATCTCAGTAAATGCAGGAAAAAAATAACACTCAATATCCCTTCCTGATAAAAACTTTCAACAAATTATTCATTTAAGAAGCATACCTCAACATGATGAAGGCTATATATTACAAAAGCCTTTCCTCTAAGCACTGAACAAGACAAGGATGTCCACTTTCACCATTCTCATTCAACATAGTACTGCTAGTCCTAACCAGAACAACCAGACAATAGAAAGAAATTAAAAGTATCCAAATTGAAAAGAGAAAGTCAAATCATCCCTGTTTGCAGAAGACATGATCTTATAATATACAAAAACCTAAAGACTCCACCAAAAGAAGAAAACCTCATAAGAACTGATAAATGAATTCAGTAAGGTCACAGGATACAAAATCAATACACAAAAGTCAATAGCATCTCTATTTGCTTACTGAACTACCTGAAAAACATATCAAGAAAACAATCCCATTTATAACAGCTGCAAAATGTAAGACACCTAGGAATAAATTTAACCAAAGTGATGAAAGACCTCTATACTGAAAACTATGAAACACTGATGAAATAAATTGAAGAGGACAAAAAGAAATAAAAAGATATTCCATGTTCATAAATTGGAAGAATTGTTATCAATAAAATGACCAGACCACCCAAAGCAATTTAATATGATCTCAATTAAAATATCAATTACATTCCTCACAGAAATATAAAAAACAATCCTAAAATATGTGTGGAACCTCAAAAGACCTTGGATAGCCAAAGCAATTCTGAGCAGAAAAAAAAACAAAAAAAGCAAAAAAAAAAAAAAAAAAACAAGAAAACACCAAATGACAAAGCTGAAGGCATCACACTACCTGACTTCAAAATGTACCACAAAGTTATAGTAACCAAAACAGTATGGTATTGATATAAAATCAGTCACATCAACCAATGGAACTGAATAGAGAATCCAGAAAAAATACACATATTTAAGGCCAACTTATTTTTGACAAAAGTGCGATGAACATTGGGAAAAGGAGAGCCTCTTCAATAAATGGAGTGGGGAAACCTGATACTCATGGGGAAACTTGATATTCACCTCTATCTCTCACCATATTAAAAAATCAATTCAAAATACATGAAAGGCATACACTTAAGATTTTAAACTATAAAACTACTAGAAAAAAATATGGGAAATGCTACAGGACATTGGTCTAGGCAAAGATTTTATACCTAAGATCTGAAAAGCACAGGCAACAAAAACAAAAGTAGATAAATGAGGCTGTATTAAACTAAACCACTTCTGCATAGCCAAGGTAACAATTAGCAGTGAGAAGACAGCCTGTAGGAGAAAATAATTGCAAACTATTAATCTGACAAGAAATGAATATCTAGAGTATTCAAGGAACTCAATTCAGCAGCAAAAAAAGCCCACAAAAAATTCTGTTAAAAAGTGGGCAAAAGTTTTGAATAGACATTTCTCACAAGAAGACTACAATTGGCCAACAGTTACATAAAAAACATTCCATATCACTGATCATCAGGGAAATGCAAATCAAAACCATAATGAGGTATCATCTCACCCAAGTTGGAATGGATATTATCAAAAAGATAAAAAATAACAAATACTGGTGAGAATGCAGAAAAATTCATCAACAGATGAATAAAGAAAATGTGGTCCATGTACACAATGCAATGCTATTCGACAACAATGAATGAAACCATGTCATTTGCAGAAATGTGGATAGAACTGAATGCCATTATGTTAAGTGAAATAAGCCAGACACAGAAAGACAACTATCACATATTCCAACTCATATATGGAAGTTTAAAAAGTTAAGCTCATGGAGGTAGAGAGTGGAATGATAATTATCAGGGACTAGGGAAAGGTGGTGGAGGATAAAGAGAGGTTAGTGAATGGATACAAAATATACAGTTAGATAGAAGGAATAAGTTTTAATGTTCAATAGTAGAGTAGGGTGACTATTGTTAACAACAGTATATTGTGTATTTCAAAATAGAAGAGAAACTTTAAAATATTCCCAACACAAAGAAATGACAAATGGTTGAGGTGGTTGATATCCTACCCTGATCATTACACATCATATGCATGTATTAAACTATCACATTTATCCCATAAATATGTACAATTAGTATGTATCAATAAAAGATTACAATAATTCCAATTTTCAAAAAAGCAATTGGTTCAATAAATTATATCAAAACACTATTCAGACACTTAAAATGATGCCACAGAAAGTACTTGTTGTTGAGGAAAAAAAGTCATAATTTATTCATGAAAAAAAGAGGGAGACTTTCCAAATCTGTGAACGGACATAGCCCTCTCTGCCCCAGGGCCTTTGCCCAAGCTGTTTGCTTCAACTGGGGGTACTCTTACCCCTCATCTCTCATCGTAACTGTGACTCTTCTTTGAGATCTGAGCTCACTCCCTGAAATCCGGGCCATGAAACTTCCTGTTTCACATGCTTGCTGCACTCCATATGTCTTCTTTGAGGCATGTTACATAATAGTTGTTCAATAATTATTTAATCAATTGGTTTTGGTGTGTGTCCCCTTCCAAAGCACAAGCTCTAGCAGGGCAGGCAGAAGCTGGCTTCGTTTCTCTCTGGAGTAGCCCAGAGTCCACAGTTCGGCAGGTATGGAGGAGATGAACATTAACATGATTCATTCTGGAGAGGAAAAAACTATGTGTGTAACAAGAAAATACTTTAAAATATCACTCTGTGCTTTTCTCTCACAGTTTTGATTTTTTTTTCTGTACTATTCTTGCACATCTTTTGAAACCAGGTATGCTCTTTTTTTGCTATTTTAGGTAATTTTGTTGTTGCTGTTATATAGCAATGAAATCTCTTAAAATATAGAACTTTTATTTGGGAACTTGATGAACACTCTTTGCTATATAGACTTCGATATTATATATCAAGAATGACATTTTTTTCTTTCAGATCCTTGTACTTCGTATTTCTTTTTCTTGCTGCATTGGTTAGGACTTTTAGCACAATGTGGATTACAAAGAGTGATAGTGAACATTCTTGCTTCTTTCTGATTTTAAATTTATATTATTTCATCACTAAGTATAATGTTTGCTATAGGTTTTTGATAGCTATGTCTTATCACTTATGCTGAGTTTATATAATAATTAGGTGTTATATGCTTTTGCAGTCACATATTAAAATGATCTCTTCAGTTTTTTTCTTAATCTGTTAATGTAGTAAAATAATAGAATCTATGTTTATGAGTTTGGCCTGTAATTCTTCATTCTTGTACTTTTCCTGTCAAATTTTAGGATTAATGTTATGCTCACCTCAAATATGAGTTGGGGGTGATCCTTTATTTTCAGTTTTCAGAAAAAGTTTGCATAACATTAGGATTTCTTGAATACATGGTGGAACCTACATGTAAAACCATATGGGATTGGTGTTCATTTTGTGGGGAGATTTTAAATTACTGATTCAATTTCCTTAATAAGACATTCCAGTTTTCTGTTTCTTTTTTTGTCAGTTTTTGTGATTTTATGTTCTATTACTTTTCTTTTCTCTTTATTATATTTTATGAGTTCTTTTCAGAAGATTCATATGGAAAAGGAAGAGTGGTATGTACCAGCAAAATTTGTATCTCAATCAAAACAAAGGTCTTTATATTATAATGCACAATTGATTGTGTGGGTGTGTGCATGTGAGAGAGCAGTAGAAGAGAAAGAGAGACACACGTGGTGGGGGAGAGCACGTGTTATTGTAATCTTTGCTTTTTCAACCCATGGAAATCAGCAGCTCTAGAGCTAGCCACAATTCAGACTCTGTTCTTTATCTAGCCTTACTAACAGCCTCCTTCCCAGAAAGATGGCATGTTCGTGTGCTCTCTCATCACCATCTTCATCTGGGACACAAGAAGCCCCTGTGAAGAGCCATCAGTTTCACTTCTGCACATATACCTTGTGGAGACTCACGTTCTGCTGACCTTGCCTGAGGCATTGTGCCTCTGTTTTCTCCTACTCCTGATTTATCTTCAATGCACTTTGTAGATCTTGATTATAAAATTTTAAGTGGGATTTACTGATGTTTTCTACTTTCTTTTAAAAAGTATCTTGTATCTGTTCTCCTATTGTTTGGGGAGATTTGCAAGGGGAGAATGGAGTACAGATGCCTTCAGAACATCATCTCAAAACTGTATGTCACAGTCTGTGTTCTTAAAAAAAAAATCTTGCATCCAAATAGTATGCCTCAGTCCTTGCACTACTTTCCTACACTATTTGCCCCAATATTTGTGACCAATTCTCCTTTTGCATTGTTCTCACTATAAGCACTGTGATGAGGTTTCTGTTTGCCTTCTCACATTGCCTGTCCCTCTGAGAATTACTAAGTCACATAATAGATTCCTTCCACCTTTCCTACTTGCCTTGCTTTATGTACAAACTTTGAAGCATCTGCTGAGCTGGTAAGTCCGTCCTTTTCAATAGCTCAGATGCTAAAAGCTGACAAAAGATGACAAGGGGAAATCACACCAGTGTTTTTCCCCATGAGAGGTACTAAGAAATGCAAATAAGCTGGAATCCTAAAGATTTGGTTTCAAATTCTATTTCTTTCACTTACAGCCATGGGATCTCATTTAGGCCCTTTAAAAGTTTACTGAGTCTGAATTTACTCTATTGTAATGTAAGGGTCGCAACGATGAAGATTTTTTTTTTTTTTTTTTTTTTTTTTTTGAGACAGAGTCTTGCTCTGTTGCCCAGGCTAGAGTTCAGTAGCACAATCTCGGCTCACTGCAACCTCTGCTTCCTGGGTTGAAGCGATTCCCCCTTCTCAGCCTCCCGAGTAGCTAGGATTACAGGTGCGCACCACCACGCCCAGCTAATTTTTGTATTTGTACTAGAAAAGGGGTTTCTGTTGGCCAGGCTGATCTTGGACCCCTGACCTCAGATGATGCCCCCTGCCTTGGCCTCCCAAAGTGCTGGGATTACAGGCATGAGCCACCACGCCTGGCCAGAAATGTGATGAGGATTAAGTGAGGAAAATCTGTGTATAGCGTCTAGCACATAGGTGCTCAGAAAGGTACCCTATCTTGCGCGTTGCTGCACCTCAGTGGTTCTGTAAGGCCTCACGCTCTCCTTTACCTAGCTATGGAGTTTAGCATCTCCCTGTGCCTTCGTGTGCGCCCAGATACGAATGAGTTAGCAAGAGCACCGAGAAAAGGAAAGCCCATGCAGACACGGACATGCGAAAGGAAAAGCGCAACTGAGAAGCAGGGGAGAGATTCTGACGTTCCCACCGCCTCTGCCCAAGAGCTCATTCTGCCTGAAGGGACACAGGGGAACGTGGGGAGCAGACCCTCCTTCTGCAATCTTTGAAAATGAATTTGTCAGTAAAAGTCATTTTATAGAACAGCCAAAGACTCCCGGTAGATTCAATTATGTGGAATAGAATCTGCCAGTGAATGTCAGAAAAGTGTTGCCTGAACTACAGAGGGGAAATAAATGATTTAATTCCCACCACCTCTCAACAGCTATCTTCTGTTTTAGAGACACTGGTAAAACGTCTGAGGCTCTTATTCGACATCCCTATATCATATTATAAGCCTATTGGTTTCATCAGAATAAGATCCTTTCCTCACTGAAGTTATTTCTTTCTGTTATTTGCAGTAGAGATTTAAAGGGGCATTCAGGCAGCCTCCAGATGCCGTGATGAATTAACTCTGACGTTACACAGTAATGTAGAAGCTTCTCTTCATTCTCAGAATTTATCTGACAACCACTCCTGTATCCCCAGCCCCAGTTAAACTTCACCTGAGTTATTTTGTTTCACTTGTTACTGTAGTGAAATATACATAATATAAAAGTTGCCATCTTAACCATTTTTAACTCTCCAGTTTTATGGCATTAAGTGCATTCACATTACTGTTCAACCATCATCATCCACCTCCAGAATCTTTTTATTTTTCCCAAGTGAAACTATACGTGTTAAACCCTAACTCTGCGTCCCTCCTTCCCCAGGCCCTGGCAGCCACCATTCTACTCTCTGTCTCTATGAATCTGACTGTCCTAGGGACCTCATATAGGTGGAACCATATCTCTTATTTGTTGTTCTGTGAGTGGATTATTTCACTGAGTACAATGTCCTCAAGGTTCATCCATGTTGTAGCCTGTGTCAGAATCTCCTTCCTCTTCAAGACTGAATATTTTTCATTATGAGTATAGATCAATGGACATTTGGGCTATTTATAGTCTTTGGCTACTGTGAACAGACTGCTATGAAACATCCCCTGACAAAAGCTTATTGGGTGGCTGGTGTTTAACCGCATGGGACATGGAAATGACCAAATGCAGAGGACCACTGGGAAGAGATTCAGCCATGTTTCTGAGCCTCTGTTTTTAGTCACTGCGTCGACTCATCACTGGTCTGCTCCCAGTTTTATTTTAGAAATTATTATAGGAGGGAATTATCTGAGGGAGTCTTAATGGGGGTCTACTGATGAGGCTCCCACATAATTGTGTACAACACTAGCAAACAGCAGAATCAGCTAGAATTCACTGCAGAGACATTATCACTTTTGTCACCCAGGAGAAATTGAGAACATTCAGACCAAACTTTAACAGTAACATATTGGATATGAAATTCTCAGTGTGTTATACCTTGATTCTGGCCATTCACCATTGCGGTTTGGGTTGATATTCTCTTTTAAGAGACAAAAATCAATTACGTAACTATAGTCTCCCACGTTGTGGTCTGGTCAAATAGTACCCAAAGCCAAAAAGCAGTATTAATATGAATCAGAATCCAAATGTTCCAGAAAAAGATTCCTGTTTGTTTGGGTATGGAGATATGCTTAAAAGGTTGGCAATTTGGACTTTATTATATGCAGTTGATGCTTATATAGAGAGCAAAGTCTGGGGTAGCAGAGATTTTATTAGTTAATATTTGTGTAATCTAGGCAGACTTTGTATCCTTGCAACAACTCTGCCAGGTGACACTCCTAGTGATTAAGTAATTTCTCTAGCTTTACACAACTAGTAATTGGCAGCTGGGATTCTAGCCCAGGTTTGTCTGATTCCAAAGCCAATTCTTTTTCACCTTTAATCTAGTGCTAGTGGATTTACAAAAGGTAAAGGAAATTCACAGTCCATGCTTACATGGACCAGTCGTTCTCAAAGTGTGGCCTGTGGGCCAGGAGCGTCACCATCTCCAAAGAATTATCAGAAAAGCAGATTCTCAGGTCTCGCCCCAGCATTTTGATTTAGACATACAGGGAGTTGGCCTAGCCTCTGTCTTTGTTTTGTTTTTTTGTATTTTGTTTTTTGTTTCTGTTTGTGTGTGTGTGTGTGTGTGTGTGTGTGTGTGTTTGAGACAACTTTGCTGGTGTGTGGTGACTGGAGTGTGGTAGAGTGTGGCTGCAGCATGATGACTCAATCACAGCTTACTGCAGCCTCAACCTCCCAGGCTCAATTGATCCTCCCACCTCAGCCTTCCTAGTCGCTAGGACTTCAGGTGCGCACCACCATACTGGCTAATTTTTGTATATTTTGTAGAGATGGTATTTCACCATGTTGCCCAGGCTGCTCTTGAACTCCTGGACTCAAGTGATTCACACACCTCGACCTCCTAAAGTGCTGAGATTACAGGCATGAGCCGCCATGCCCATCCCAGCATCTGTCTCTAATAAGCACCCCACCCCTCGGGGGTTCCAGTGGCCACCAAGTGTGAGAGGCCCTGGAGAGATGATCCCCTGGGGAGGGGACGCAGTGAGTCATCTGCTGTCCACTGCATCTCAGTACCAAACAGAGCAGTTGGGAATGGCAGGGACTGCAACACAGGTAGTGTGATACAAATGCTGGCCAGACAGTATTTTGATCCCAAAGAATTTTAGCCCATTTAAGATTGCATTGTGAGTTTCACATGGGTGAGAGTGTTAACACTGATCTAAATTTTAATTTAGCCAATTTCCCTCCTCCTCCTTCCCCAACCAGCTGCCACTTCCTGCAGTGAGTTACCTCAGGCATCTGGCATTTACTGAATAGATACCACCTTCCATGTTTGAGGAATGTCAGTATCATCAGCAAACACTCCCCTGTGGTCTTTTCCTGTGCGTACTCAGGCTGGAATTTCTGGACACAGATTTTGCTTCTGTTCTTGCACAGAGCTTAAGGTGGATTCCTAGCCAAGGAGACAATGCATAGGGACTACTGAAAGAGCCATCACATTCCTGCTCTTTGGTGACACTCTCTTGAGCACCAGAAACAATAAGGTAGAAGAATTCAAATGTTTGAACAAGATTCAGAGGCAATTTTTAGTGGGTCGGATGTCAACACTAGTAAAAGGGATGAATATGGGGACTTGATAGTTCAAAACCTTACAGACCTGAGGAGGTCCTTACAGAAATGCACTGAAATTTAACACCTTTCAGCAGAGCAGGAGCTGACTTTGACATCCTGACATGCTTCTGTTGAATGATTCAAGGTATTGAGTCACCCACGCTGCTTAAGCAGACTGGCCAGATGTAAGCTGGCGAGGTGCTTGACAAAGAGCATAAATGATGAAATTGGAAGGAGAGCGTTTTCTGAGGTCACTCCATAAGGCTGGGGCTCAATAGAGCCGAAAGGGGGACCTTTGGATACACAATACTTTTCCTGACAGTCCCACTGCAAAGCCAGCTTCCAAGAACTCTTTATTTCAATTGTGCCATGTGTTTGCAATGTCACTGTGAGTCTAATAGTCACACAGGAAGGGTGAAAATAGCTGCGTTACAGTCACAGTGAATTGAGATCTTTGCATGTGCCTAGTCAACAGGGCTGACTCAGCAGAGGCTACTTGTATATTTAGGAACCGAGTGCCCTTTGATAGGGACATTCACATCCACAAAGACAGAGGGAGTATGAGCAGATGGGCACTCGCAAGAGGGTAGTGTGGTGCAGGGGGGAGAGCCTGGGCAGCACCTCCAAAACCTGCCTCTCCCAGTTACAGACTATGCCATGTCAGGGGCCTTAACTTCCCCTCTCCCTGACTTCTTCCTCCCTGTCAGAGGCGGGATGCTCACCTCCATTCTCACCTCCTCCAACTGTCAGGTAAATAGACACAAGCTGCTGAGGCTCCCACACTCTGTAACTGTCAGTTGTCATACAAACGTTCAGCTCGGTTATTTGAGAACCGGGTAAGTGTTAAGGCATCTCTGAAAAAAATCTTTTGCAAACCACCTCAGGGTGTGTATTGCTTGTATCAATAATACCTCAAATAGTATATAATATTCCAATGAGAAGAAGGGGAATTAATATTTATTGTGAGCATAGCGTGTCAGGCACACCTGTGTTCCAAATGTTCAAAGACCTTGCACACATGCACAAGCCCTATGATGGTTTTTATTATCCTTAGTTTTAAAATAAAGACAGAGAGGTGCCAAATATTAAGAAATTTGTCTTGGATCACAGAGGGCAAGAATTTGAAGGCAGGACAACTCATGCAGGACACCCCGGAGCTCTGTCACACTACCTTTAACATGTTCTCATGCATGTTTTCCCCCAGACCCACCTACCACCCTGGGTCTCAACCAGCCACCAGACAAGTAAACAAGTTGGGGCTCAGACTTCTCTTTTCACCATATACTCAGAAACAAATTCATGACAACCTCTTAAGCTCTAAGTAGAGGAATGGATCTTCCCGTCTAAGAGCTCCAGATTTCATTGTGCAGAAAACACACGACTGTCATTTGGATTCATTTGTGAGTTGGCTCATTTCCAAATGCCATCAGAATGTTGAGTTCCCAGCATTGCAGTGGAAGTTGGAGGAAGACAATCCCAGCAGTACTTTTATTAGAGTACATCTGTAGCCGTTACGTCGGCTAAAAAGCCAACAGCCGGGTCAGACTGTTACACTCAAGCTCTCTGCAGTTAATTTGGAAGAAAAGAAAAATAATGCACTTACTATATGTAAATACGGTGTTTGAACAATTCAACTCAACTAAGGAATTCCTCAAAAATGCAAGAGATAATCGGAAGCCCACCACCATGGCACAACTTCTATCATTTGGTGATATTTACCTTCGTGTGTCTTCAGTCCTTTCATTGATAAACATATAAAAAGATGAGGGAGGTGGCACTCAGCATTAGGGGAGCCTGACAGCCTGAAGGAAGGCTCCCAATGTGGGGGACACGCAGGCTATTTAGAGGAAATGGGGGAGATGAGTCTGGGTGAGTTGCAGAGGGAGCAATGGGGACAGTGGCCTGGGTGGGGCTGGAAAGGACCTCAGGGGGAAAGGGCACGTTCACTCTGCCAGCCCATTTAATTAATGCACCATAGACACAGCACTCAGGGTACAGACTCAGCTGGACCTTTGAGACCCAAAACCGAAGAACTGTCTCTAAAACAAAAGGAAAACTGCAATGGAAGCAAAGGACATAACATAATGCTAACGAGTCAATAACAACTCAGCCCTTCAATAGTTAAACATTGATAAGAACATTTATTTAAAATGTAGCATGGCTGTGTCTCATCCACCTCTCTACTCAACATCACCACTTGGAGGTCTAGTAGACATGTAAACTTCACCCGTCCACCGCAGTTGGTGACAATGACGTCCTTCCAGTTGCTCAAGCCAAAATGCCTGGAGTCATCCTGGCTTGCTTTCCTCCGCTCACATACATCATTAAAAAATTCCGTAGATCTACCTTCAAAGATAGTAGAAATCCGATCACTTCTTACCACCTTCGTGTGAACCACCGTCTTTGACCTGGATGTCTGGAAGGGTCCCCAGATTGGTCAACATGATTCCACCTTTGCCTGCTTTGTGCCACCCTTAGGCCAGGAGAGGAGCTCTTCCAAAACCCAAGTCAGAGCCCCTAAGCTGCTTAGACCCTGCGATGTTGCCCATCTGCCTTGGATCAGAGCCCTGATGTGCCTGCACGACCTGGCCTCGTCTGTCACTATGCCCCGGCTCACTCAATCCACTCCAGCCCCTGTGGCCCCCTGCGGTTCTTCCACATGGCAGGTACAGTCCCACTTTGGAGTTCTGCTCTGTCTGTTCCCTCTATCTGGAATGCTTTTCTCTCAAATAGTCACTTAGCTAACTCCATCACTTCCCTTAAGTCTTTCTTCCAATCTCCCCTTCTCAATGAGTTCCTATTCTGATTGTTCAATTTGATATGGCGACCTGCTCCACCCCTCATCCAACTGCCCTGCACTGCCTTCTAACCTACGGCACAGCTTTTTTGACTTGTGTTTATTGTTTGCTTCCCACCACCCCACCCCAACTCAAGCATAAGCTCTGGGAGATCAGAAATCTTGAGTTTGTTCAGGGAAGTTGCCCACGCCTCTGGAACTACTTCTGGCTGATGATTAGCACTCGATAAATATTTGTTGGGTAAACAGTGAGCAAATTAATTTGGCAGAAGTGTGGAATATTTATTGGAGAAGGGTGACGCATATACAGGTAGAGATAGGTACCTGAAATTCAAGATTATGCTGAAAAGACAGAACTGGGCTGAAAATACAGAGTGGACAAAGTAGGCATAGACAGTGTGACAGCAAAATTAATGTACGTGCAGTGTTGAATCTTGCTTTTTCCACTTAAAAAAACATATCAATCTTTTTGCTATTTGTTGCAGTTTTCATAAGTATTATTTTAAATGACTGAATTCCCATAAATGGATATATAATAACCATATATCTTGTGTTGGGCATCCTGATTCTAATTTTTCATTATTATTAATGGTATTGTCGTGAATGTCTTCATGCATATAACCTTTGCTATATTTTGGATCATTTCATTATAATAGGTTGACAAAGGCTAGAAAAAAATATTTTTATGGTTCTCCTAAAGGGTTATACCCAATTTCATCATTTCAACCTTGTTGGAACATATGCATTGCACCATAATATTATCAACATTGCCAATTAATATAAGAAAATGTTGGCGTGGTCTTTTCAATATGTATTTCCTTTTCTGTATGATTTTTATTTATATCCTTCCCTCATTTATTTACTTGAAGCTTATTGGTTTTGTTTTATCAGTTCGTATTATTTGCCAATCTGAGAGGTTAAAATGCTATTTTAATTTGCCTTTTCTTATTAAGAATAAATTAATATTCTGGTGTATGTTTAAGAGCTATTCCTACTCCCTTTCCTATGAACTGTTTGTATCTTTTGTCTGTGGCTTTTTATATTCAATTATTAATTCCATTTCATAATTACTTTCCTATATGATGTCTAAGAGTTGTTAAGGGAGGAGGGAGGGCAGGGCAGGATAGGAGGCTCTATTCCACAGGATCATCCAGGGATCCAAGCCCCTTCCCTGTAACTGCTCTGTCATCTCCCCAGGTTTTTGTCCTCATCCTCATGGCCACTGCTGGTTTACCACTGGCAAGTCTGAATTCTGGGTGCTCTGCCATGGGAAGGCAGAAAGAATGAAGACCACATGGTTTCCTTTTTAAGAAAGTGCCCAGGAAGTTGCACTGTTTACCTACCTGCTGGAAAGCTAGAGGAATTCAGCTGGGCATTGAGGTGCCCTACTAAAACCCAGAGGGCTTATTGTTAAAGAAAAATGGGGGCATGTATACTGGGAAAATTACCAGTCATTGCTATAAGATGTAAGTGAATTTCCCCCCACAAAATGCCAAAAACGAATTCCCACACTGTTTATTAAATAAGACACTTTCTCCCATTGTTTACAGATGATTCTCTCTTAATATCTACTGATTCCAATAAAAGAAGGCTAGGCATAGTGCCTTGCACCTACAATCCCAGCCATTTGGGAGGCTGACATGAGAGGATTGCTTGAAGTCAGGAGTTCAAGACCAGTGTGGGCAACAAAGTGAGACCCCCATCTCTACAAAAAATCTTTTAAAAAATAGCCATGCATGTTGGCATGCACCTGTAGTCCCAACTACTCAGGAGGCTGAGGCAGGAGGAGTGCTTGAGCCCAGTAGTCTGAGGCTGCAATGAGCCATGATCACACAATTGCACTCCAGCCTGGGTGACAGCATGAGAACCTGTCTCAGAAAAAAAAAAAAAGTCTTGTAGGTAACAGGGGGATGGAGTCAGCAAACTACCACGGCATGTGTTACCTATACAACAATCCTGCAAGATCTGCATATGTACCCCAGAACTTAAAGTATAATTTTTTTAAAAAGTCTTGTTTTCCTGGACAATATTCTTATTACACCATTGTCATTACCTGTTAATATTCATCAGAGGAATATATAGTTTGTCAATTTACCAAATTTTTCATAAGCATATTACTGTTGGGTCACCTGAATTAAATTATTTAGGTTGTCAAAGAGAGAACATTTATCTCTTTTCACAGATGCATCCACAAAAGCAAAACATTATTTTAATCTCAATGGATAATAATGTAGACTTGAAAGACACTTAAGATTCCAAACCTGTCTTGCCAGGAAAAGAATCCCATTAATAAAATACATGCGGTACCATATTTAGGGTAGGTACTAGATCCTCTATTTAAGTCTTGATTCAAAAATAAGGTGGAACAAACAAAGACGTGCAAATAGGCTACATTAACTTTCTAAATGTGAGTGAATAGAGATCTCATTTCCCTTTACACTGAAAATTATATTAAGGAATGGTGAAAGATTAATAAAATTTAAAACTTCCACAGCAGAGGAGGTAAGGTTGATAAAAATTAATAGAAAGTTGTGTTTCTCCTGCATTGCCAGGGTTCACATCTGTCTCTAGTGGTTTCCATAGTTTCTGGAAAACACCATCCTTGCCAATTCTTGCCATCTTTGTCTGGGATGAGGGACACACTAGTTCTGGAAATATAAAACATCTTGACATGTTGGTTGGGTTGATACATGGGCTGAGACTGAACATTATCAGAGCTTTTTTTTAATTGCATTTTAGGTTTTGGGGTACATGTGTGAAGAACATGCAAGATTGCTGCATAGGTACACACGTGGCAGTGTGATTTGCTGCCTTCCTCCCCTTCACCTATATCTGGCATTTCTCTCCATGCTATCTCTCCCCAACTCCCCACCCCTTGCTGCCCCTCCCCTTTTTCCCTCTGACAAATGCCAGTGTGTGATGCTCCCCTCCCTGTGCCCATGTGTTCTCATTGTTCAACACCTACCTATGAGTGAGAACATGAGGTGTTTGATTTTCTGTTCTTGTGTCAGTTTGCTGAGAATTATGGTTTCCAGGTTCATCCATGTCCCTACAAAGGACACGAACTCATCATTTTTGATGGTTTCATCGTATTCCATGGTGTATATGTGCCACATTTTCCCTGTCCAGTCTATCATCGATGGGCATTTGGGTTGGTTCCAGGTCTTTGCTATTGTAAACAGTGCTGCAATGAACATTCGTGTGCATGTGTCCTTATAGTAGAATGACTTATAATTCTTTAGATATACATTATCAGAGCTTTAAAAGTAAGGGTCTATTACCTGAGATAAACTAAGTAAAATTTTGAAAAATGTAACTTTGCATACTTATCTCTATATTAAGCCTGTTAAGATTATCCTTGTCTCCAGTCTGGACAAATGGCTTTCCAGATCCTAAAGTCGCTCCTTTAGAAAGACTTTCAGCCATCATCCAATTCATCTTGCTGCTGTAAGGCAGGATAATAATTAAACTGCTCAGAGAAATGGGAATCCATGTTCACTTTAACACTCTTCAGTGAAGCCTAGTTTGTGAGGACTTTGTCGACAGGTCTCCTCACTTAGGGATGCGTCAAGCTCCAGGCAGCTGGAATGAGAGACAGCAGAAAAAAGCCCTGAAGGACAAGGTCTGGGAATGTCCCCAGGAAGGCTTTCCGACTGTGTTCCTTCTTCAAGTAGAGGAAACAGCTCAGACGTGAGGGCTGTGGGCCAGCAGGGTGACTGCCACGTGGACTGAATACTTTTCACAATGGCAACTCAGAAGACAATTTCCAGGCTAGACACATCACAGTTGCTGCAACTCCCTACCCTTCCCCCTGCCTAAATTAGAAAGATGCCCAGCACTGCCCCAGAGCCTATAGATGGCTGTGCCAGAGTGTTCTGGTGTTTTCTAGCTTAATGCCATCAAAGTGATCAGCTCTTTAAGACTGCACAGGAAAGAAAGGGGTGGTCACCCTGAGCGCCTCTCTTCCTCTACCTGCTGCAGAACAGTTCCTGTCTCTGCTCAAATAAATGGATGAAGTTGGGCAGATATAAAACTGGATATGGCACAGTGGAGGCCCTTGAGACAGTGACGGAGGGAACAAGGGAACAGCTGAAGGAGGAAGGAGGATGTATTCACCTACTTTAGGTTTGATTTGAAATTTTAGAAAATTTAAGCAGCTAAACACAGAACCTTACATTAAATGAATATAATACTTATTAAAATCTTGGCCGGGTACGGTGGCCCATGCCTGTAATCCCAGCACTAGGAGGCCGAGGCAGGTGGATCACCTGAGGTCAGGAGTTCGAGATCAATGTGGCCAATATGGTGAAACCCTGTCTCTATTAAAAATACAAAAATTAGTTGGATATGGTGCCAGGCACCTGGAATCTCAGTTACTCAGGAGGCTGATGCAGGAGAATCACTTGAACCCGGAAGACGGAGGGCACAGTGAGCGGAGATCGTACCACTGCACTCCAGCCTGGGCAACAAGGGTGAAACTCTGTCTCAAAAGATAAATAAAATAAAATAAAATAAAATAAAATAAAATAAAATAAAATAAAATTCTGAGGGAAGAATAAAGTCATCCCCTTATATACTCAAGGGATTGGTCCCAGGCCTCCCTGAATATAACAAGCTCAGTGCACGCTCAAGTCCCACAGATGGTCTCGTGGAACCTACCTTAAGGAAGGGTCAGTCCTCCTTCTGCACTATTTAGGTTTCACCTTTCCATGGATATTATAATTTCTATCTGTGTTTGGTTGAAAAAAATCCACCTATAAGTGAATCCATGTAGTTGAAACCTCTGTCATTCAAGGTCAACTGTAGTTTCCTCAGCACAGAAGTAACACAGTAAATCATAAAAGGAAAATTTGACCACATAAATATTTAGCACTTTCTATGGAAAATCCAAGGCAAGAAAGCAAAAGGTAGGCTGGGATGAATGATAGAAAATTACTCAACATGTTTCTTAGATAAAAAGAGGTCATATGAGAGCAGAAGAACATTGTAAACTTGACAGCTAAATGCCAAAGAATACAAGCAGATCATTCATGGACAGGAAAACAGAGCTAATCATCAAAATAGGGGGGAAAACTCAATGATTCTCACTTGTAATCAATGTTTGGCAAATAAAAACAACAAGGTGGCAATATTCTTCATTTTTTAAATTGAATTAAGATTATGTGTACAGGCCGGACGTGGTGGCTTGTGCCTTTAACCCCAGCACTTTGGGAGGCTAAGGCAGGTGGATCACAAGGTCAGGAGATCAAGGCCATCCTGGCTAACATGGAGAAATCTCGTCTCTACTAAAAATGCAAAAAAATTGCTGGGCGTGGTGGCAGGCACCTGTAGTCCCAGCTAGTCAAGAGACTGAGGCAGGAGAATCACTTGACCACGTGAGGCAGAGGTTACAGTGAGCCAAGGGTGCTAGAGCGAGATTCTGTCTCAAAAAAAAGATTACATATACATTTCCCAATTCTAATCACAGTGTAGTGAAATCTGTACATTAATTGTGACTGTGTTGTGTGTGTTTTTTAAAGGAATTTGGAAATGTGTATGATTTTAAAAAAATTGTTTCCTTGTTCCAATAATCCCACTCATAAAATTCTAGTTTAAGGGAATGTTCCCAAACATGGAAAAACGTATATATATAGGAAGATGATTACAAAAGAGATTATGTGAAAAGGTTAGAAAAATGTCCAGCGGCTGGATTCTGGCATAGAAACTTAGTGGCACCTTGTATACTGCAAGCAGTAATTATAACAATTAGAATGTAACATGAGAAAATATTATTGAGTGAAACAAGTGGTGAGAAATTCTATGTAGGATAAGTGCAATGTCTTAGTCCTTTGGGGCAGCTATAACAGAAATGCCATAAACTGCGTGGCTTAAAACAATAAACATTTATATCTCACAGTTCTGGAGGCACTGACAAATTCAGTGCCTGGTGGGGCCCATCCTTCATAGATGGTGCCTTCTTGCTGTGTCCTCACAGGGCAGAAGGGGGAAGAAATGTATTCCTGAGCTTCTTTTATAAGGGCACTGGTCCCATTTGAGAGGGCTCTACCCTCATTACCTAATCAATTCACAAAGGCCTAGCTCCTAACACCAGCACTTTAAAAGAGATTAGGTTTCAACATAGGAATTTTAGGGGGACACAGACCATAGCGTATAATGGACTATGAATGTAATATGTGTTTGGAAAAAAAAATGACTGAAAAGAAATATGCCTGTAATCCCAGCACTTTGGGAGGCCATGGTGGGTGGATCACCTGAGGTCAGGAGTTCGAGACCAGCTTGGCCAAAATGGGGAAATCCCGTCTCTACTAAAAATGCAAAACAATTAGTCAAGCATAGTGGCACATGCCTGTAGTCCCAGCTACTCAGGAGGCTGAGGCAGAAGAATCATTTAAACCCAGGAGGCGAAGGTTGCAGTGAGACAAGATTGTGTCATTGCACTCCAGCCTGGGTGACAAGAGTGAAACTCTGTCTTGTTAAAAAAAAAAAAAAAAAAAAGAACATGCCAAAAAGATAAAAAGATAGTAATGGTTGGGTTGTGACATGAAATGACCTGGGATTAACTTTCTTTATTTTCAAAAGTTTTCGTGTGAGGTTTATAACACACAGAATTTTTAAAAACAGACTAGTATAATAGATTCCTTGAAAAGTGGAAATTAGGAGACGCTGGTTACTCAAACAATCAGAGCAGGCTGAAGCTGAGAGGGGGGGCCCCATTCCCTACCATGACCACCCCCGCACCTCCAACAAGGTTAAGCATCTCCAGGGACCCTAAGTCAATGTCTTTGGTCCATTCTCTCTTCAGATCCAAGCGAATTGCTGTAAAATTATTACTTCAAACTAGTCAAAAGACACATGTATGAACTTCCCATGGCTGCTGCAACAAATTACTGTGAGTTTAGTGGCTTAAAAAAACAGAAATCTATTCTCTTACAGATGTGGAGGCCAGAAGTCTGATGTAAGCATTATGGGTCTTAAAACCATGATATCAGCAGAGCTGTGTTCCCTCCAAAGTCTCTAGGGAAGCACTGGTTTTGCTGCCTCCTTCGGCCTCTAGGGTTTCATCCCCTGCATTCCTTAGATCCTGTCCCTTCCTTCGTCTTTGAAGCCAGCATGTAGCATCCTTACTCTGACTGTGCTTCTCTCTGCCTCCATCAGCACGTGACCTTTTCTTCTTTCTGTGGTCAAGTTCCTTCTGCTTCCCTTTTAAAATGACATACGGAATTGCATTTATGGCCTGCCTGGGTCATCTGTCCACCTCAAGATCCTCAGCTTGATCACATCTGCAAAGACCCTTTCTCCATGTGGGATAATAGTCACAGATTCCAGGAACTAGGACGTTAGTATTTGGGGACTGTTGCTCAGCTTACCGCATGACCTTTCTATATGTTCCAGCCACTGTGGATGTGGAAGAAGGGAGACCTGTGCATAATATGTTCATTTTTCTTGATGATGACGATGGTTTCTTGAGTATAAGCATGTCAAAACTATCAAATTGTATGGTTTTAAAGGTGCAATTTATAAAATGTTAATTCTTCCTCAACAGAGCTGTTAAAAAATAAAGTATAATTTCATGTTACATGATACACATTCTCTAAACAAATGTGACAATGTTCTTTTTGAATCCATTTTGTATAATTTTATTGAGTTGGGGAACTTATTGGTATAGCTTCACGTAAGAGTCTGTGGGAACAGCAGATAAAAACCCAAAACTCAGGGGAGTCTTAAATAGTCTCTAACTGAACTTAATTATCCTTGGAGGGTACAGTCCCCCAGGTGACAGTCACTTAACCATCATGACTTCAATGTGCCCTTAGCCACACACACACACACACACACTTTCTGTGAGGCTGATCCGCATGTGCAGGTCAGGGGAAGGCACACAAGGCCCTCAGGGTGGTGACATCAACTGAAGCTGGCACCACGGGAATGTCCATCTTCCTGTGGATCCAGGTCACTCTGGAGCTTCACGTCTTGCAGGGTCAGGCCATCTGTTACCAGTATCCATGCAGTCACCCTCCACTAGGTGAGCTAACACACTGCTCCTGCACTCCTTTGGGCTATAGGGAGAATCTGAGGCAGTGAGAAGCTCTGGGTGATTGGCCATAGACGAAGGGTTTTGCTGCTTTCTGGGGCTCTACCTAAGAAAAGGAGCCCGGGACCCCTTGAATCTCAGGACCTTCGAATCCTTACGCCTCTGTGGGGTTGCATTCTTCCCCCTGGGGCACACTCTGGAGAAACATGGTAGAGTTTCTTACTCTCTTCTTGTTCCCCTTCTATTTGCTGGAACAGGAAGCCACCAAAGAAACTTCCAAATGTAGTGGGTTTGTCCAGAGTTGCCTAAGATTTCAATACTGTGCCCAGTGTCCTGCTGTGCCACCCTTCCAGAGACCATGACCCTTCCAGTGCCCTGTATGTAGAATGAGGCTACAGGGAAATGTGGAAAGGAATGAGGAGGCTTGATTAGAGCTTCCCAAGACTCACCCTGTCATGAATCGGTGTGTGCACCTGCTCATTCGCGTCTCCTCTTATACTACAGAACAGATTAATTTGACCTGAGCAGCTTTTAGAGCAAAGGTCCATGAAGGATAAACTATTTATCCATTGATCTCTGGCATAAAGATTTCCATGAAAGATTGGGCGTGATGGCTCACGTCTGTAATTCCAATACTTTGGGAGCCCGAGGTGGGTAGATCACTTGAAGTCAGGAGTTCACGACCAGCCTGGCCAACATGATGAAACCCCGTCTCTACTAAAATACAAAAATTAGCTGGGCATGGTGGCGGGTGCCTGTAATCCCAGCTACTCAGGAGGCTGAGGCACAAGAATTGCTTGATCCCAGGAGGCATGAGCTGAGATTGCACCACTGCAGTCCAGCCTGGGCGACAGTGAGACTCAGTCTCGGAAACAAAACAAAACAAAACAAAATAAAAAAGATTTCCATAAAAGACAAAATACTGAGCACAGGACATTCAGTAGGAAAGAGTACGATAAATATAAATATATCCTGGACTGCACCCTAAATACTATTTCAGTTACCAAAAAAGCCCCCAAAAAGACAAGTTCATCTCTATTTTGTCAGTACTGAAAATTTGAAGTTGGTTATGTTACATTTACTTAAAAAAGAATACAGTTGTATTAAATAGAAAGATTTGTTGTCATAAATATTTTTTAATTTGAAAATAGGAAGTGGAGATGCTTAGGAATCATGTGAGACATAAAAAGAGCAGCCCAGATGCAGCAGCCCATCCAGACTCTCCGTCTGCCTTCTGCTCACTGTCACTCACTTTCACATGCTTCTGCCCTTTCAGTCTCTCTTAAGTTTTCTTCCTAACCTTTTTCCTTGAGCTTTGTCAGCCAGACTTCAATTCAAAGTAGAATGATAAACTCCTGGAGCTTATGACAAGGGAATAGGAGAGCCGAGTATCTCCTAGACACTGACAAAATTGAGAAGTCAAAAATCATTCCTGTATTTGCATGTTTACAGCAGCACAATTTGCAATTGCAAAAATATGGAACCGCCCAAATGCCTGTCAATCGATGAGTGGATAAAGCAAATGTGGTGTATGTATGTACGATAGAATACTACTCAGACATAAGCAAGAATGAAATAATGGCATTTGCAGCAACCTGGATGGGACTGGAGATCATTATTCTAAGTGAGTAACCCAGGAATGGAAAACCAAACAACGTATGTTCTCACTTACAAGTGGGAGCTAAGCTATGAGGACGCAAAGGTGTAAGAATGATACAATGGACTTGGAGGACGCAGGGGAAAGGGTTGGAAGGGGGTGAGGGATAAAAGACTACAAATTGAGTACAGTGTACACTGCCCGGGTGATGGGTGCACCAAAATCTCAGAAATCAACACTGAAGAACCTATGCATGCAACCAAACATCACGTATTCTCCAAAAACCTACTGAAATTTTAAAAAATTAATGTGTGTTTGAAGAGCTACTTGAAGAAGAATTTTAGCAATCTTGTTGCTTCATATGGAGGATTTGATGGAGGATACACTGACAATGGTGTTATAAGCAGCTAATTACCATATTTCAGAATTTATCTCATTCTTGGTCAAGAATGGTTTCTAAAGACTTTAAAGGAGTGTTTAAGATGAGCAAGAAGGACCCGTTAACTTACCCCAATTTTTAGTCTTAGGTTTAAAGTAATACAAGTTTACATATTGGGGCTGAAACTAGTTGCATGTCTTTAGTTAATGTACCGAGCCTTAAAGTAGTTCTTTGCCTATGTCTTTCCACTCCCTGCGATCTGTGCTGAGGGGAGGCATAGCAGCGCGAATCTCAAGGGATCAAATTGCTACTGCCACTGCAGCCAGCAGCATTCCCACAGAATTCCGAAAGCTCCGGCAGTTAGGTTTCATTAAGTCTAGTAACACTGCAATCCTGATGTAACTTTGAGAAAGAGAGGTCTTCACTTGGAGTAAGCCTGGGACCACACATCTGCACTGTGTTGTAATGCTAAGCAAGGAGGAGCAAAGCCTTTCCTTACTCTTCATTTCCAGACTTAACAGGAGTGACATTTCGTCTTGCCTCTTGTTCCCAAATGGAAACTATCATCTCTTGTCTACTCCTCATTTCAGCATGAGTTAATTTATCGTAGCAGTCTTTCCAGGTAAACATACATTTTCACACATATATCCAGTCGTTTATTTAACCCCATCATGCAGATGCTATTTTATTAGCAGCGGCAGGTGACAGGTGATGCAGCTTTGCCCAGGTGGTGTTTCTTGCAGCTGCCGCTGAACCTGGGCCATGCAGAGATCCTGGCACTGTCAGCTGCTGCTTTCAGTAGCAGCTGAAGCAAGCACAGGACTGAAATCTGGGTGCACACCAATTAGCAAGCTCTAGAAACCACTGAGGCAGCTAGTCACGGCTGCAAAGGCTTCGCTGCAGGATACCTGCTGCATGTCAACCCTCATTTTGAGAAAGAATTCTTTTAACCTTAAAACGTCATTGGATATGCAGTGAGGCCTAGTAACAATCTGACAGGTAGCGACGAGGCATGATTAGAGAGGAAGAGAGGTGCTCTGGGCCTCTCATGGCATACCTTGCAATTTCCACCGAGCAGAGTTTGGCTCTCCATTTCCAGTTCTTGTGGGACACACGGTAAGACTTGCAGGTGCCTGATGACAAGATTGCTGGAGCCTTCATCACTGCCACTACCACCCTCCTCATCGACTTGGATGGCTACAAAATGCTGGCAGAATCGGCATAAGGGAGCTGTCCTTCCTTCTCATTTCAGGAACAGACTGATGCCAGTCATCTAGGCCTATTGTGTGATTGAGGGCTTACTCAGGTTACTTAGAGGTAGGAAGTGGACTGACTGGGCTAACAGGGACTGAGGGAGAGGCATAAGATTTCTTCATAACATCTCATGGTAGCTGGTCTCTGAGATGACCTCCAAAAATCCACACCAGCTGGGCTGAATGCCCTTGTGTAATCCACTCTTCATGAGTGTGGGTTGGACCTCAAGACTTGCTTCTAGCACATTGTATTAGTCTGTTTTCACACTGCTATAAAGAAATATGCAAGACTGGGTAA
The DNA here is from genome assembly GCA_004027715.1 of Plecturocebus donacophilus. Lineage (NCBI taxonomy): Eukaryota > Metazoa > Chordata > Mammalia > Primates > Pitheciidae > Plecturocebus > Plecturocebus donacophilus. The sequence continues at coordinate 90,323 of PVKP010000511.1, forward strand.
TTTGTAGAGGAAAGAGATTTGATTGACTCACAGTTCCACATAGTTGGGGAGGCATCAGGAAACTTATAATCTTGGCTGAAGGCAAACAGGAAACAAGCACCTTCTTCACAAGGCAGCAGAAGAGAGAAATGAAGGAGAAACTTCCAAACAGTTATAAAACCATCAGATCTCGTGAGAACTCACTCACTCTCATGAGAACAGCATGAGGGAAACCACTCCCATGATCTGATCGCCTCTCTCCTTTGCTATATGAAGATTACAGGCCCCTCCCTTGATATGTGGGTATTACAATTCAAGATGAGATTTGGGTGGGGGCACAGAGCCAAACTATATCACACATAGACTATGAAAAAAGTGGCAGAATGTCATTTTCACAGTTAGGGTACAAAACATCTATGACATCTGCCTTGGACACCCTGGACATTCTGAACTGCCCTTGGTCATTCTGAGCTGCCATGACCATGCCATGTTGTGAGCTGGCCTGTGGAGAGAGCCACAGGGAAAGGAGCTGAGTGAGGCCTCCAGCCAACAGCCAGTGAGGAACCAAGGCCTCCAGCACAACAGCCTGTGTAGAAGTGAATCTTGCTAGCAGTCAGCTGTGTGAGCTTGAAAGCAGGTCCTCTTCTTTCCATAGAGCCTTCAGGTGAGACCACAGCTATGGCCATCAGCAGGACAGTAACCTCATGGAGCTCTTGACTCAGAGGCACCCAGCTAGGCTGTACCAGGAATTCTGACCATGCAAACTGTGAGATACTACATGTGTATCACTTTAAACACTAATATTTTTAAAGTAATTTGTTGTATAGCAATAGATGGCTAATATATACCCTGGGGACACAAAGCTATGATCGGGAACACAGGGTATTTCAATTGTGTGATACAAGGTTTCTCCTGAATCTTTTCATCTTGCAGATATTTTCATTTGACAGCAGGAAAGACTAATATATTGTCCCAGTCAAAATTCTAAAGGTTTGCGCCATTAAAAGCTTTTTGTTAGGGTTAACAGACAACAAAATTAGCTGCTTTAGCTGCTTTCCTTTTTTTTTTTTTTTTTTTTTTTTTTTTTTTTTTTTTTTTTTTTTTTTTTTTGAGATGAAGTCTTGCTCTGTTGCCCAGGCTGGAGAGGAATGGCACCATCTCAGCTCACTGCAACCTCTGCCTCCTGGGTTCAAGCAATTCTCATGCGTCAGCCTCGAGAGTAGCTGGGATTACAGGCACCTGCCACCACACACGGCTAATTTTTATATTTTTAGTAGAGACAGGGGCCTCACCATGTTGGCCAGGCTGGTCTTGAACTGCTGACTTTAAGTGATCAGCCTGTTCTCAGCTTTCCAACATGCTGGGATTATAGGCATGAGCCACCGTGCCCAGCCTGCTTTCCATTTTTGTTGTTGTTATGCATAAATTTCTCCATTCATCCTTCAGCAAAAGTATAGATGAGCAATGAACTAGATCCACAGCAACTAGCTTGAGGAAAGGAAAGTGAGGAATCACAAACTGGACGAGCCGAGAAGCTGGCACATCTGAGTCAGACAGTGACGATGGACAGCACCTGGATGGCATCAGAGAAGGTAAAGTTGGACTACAAGACAGGAACAGGAGTGTGTGTGTGTGTGTGTGTGTGTGTGTGCACGCACGTGTGCGTGTGTGTGTGTCTTGGGGATATATGTCTAATTCAGATAATATTTCAGTCTTTTGGAAAATGTAGAACTTTGTTTCAAGTTCAAATTAGAGGAGTCAAGTCCTCAAAAAATGAAAGAATCTTAAAAATCAATTAGTCCAGGGATTTTCAAAATATATTTTATCCACAGAAGCTTTTTACAGAAACAAAACTGTAAGCAGAATTTTAATAAGCAAAACATAAAATGTATTTTATTAGCACAAATGTATTCCATACCTTGAAATTCATAACATTTACTCATAAAGCAATGAATTGAGAACAGTAATATGAATACATCATTTAGAGACTGGGGCTTAACAGACGTCAGGTACAGTCTTATGCTCCCTTCAATGTGGTTGCACAGTATGGAAATGATTGTGATTCACCAAGACAAGTAATTCCAAATAGTAAAAATTTTAAAAACAGCTTATCTTGCAATGTAGGATATCAGTCAATTAAATGAAGTCAGAAACTTGATACAGAAATAGACAAATTGAATCTAACAATAACAAATAAACTTTATTATTTCTTAATACTTGTTAAGTCTGAAGTAAAATACTTGCTTTAATGATTGCTGGGCAAAAGACAGTCTTCAAATACATCTTTTGACATATAAAATATTTTACAAACATTAATTTTTCAAAAATCAGACGGAGTTATACACAGTTCTTTGTAGATGATAATCTGAACTTTCTAAATAGCCTAATTTGCTTTGTTTTGCATGTCGAGTCCAAACTTTAGCCTTCACATTCACTGCTGATACTTTAGCTGTAATTTTAGGCCTGGTGACACAGGGCCTTACATTGCCAAATTTAGTTCTTTAAAAATATCACCAAGATATGCAAAGGAATACAGTCATGCTATATTTGAGAGCTTTAGCTAAAGATGCTTCTATTACAAAATAGTAATTTTCTGTCTCATTTGAAGTAGTCACACTGATGCCTTGCTGCTGTGTAACCAGTGAACTTCAATATGAAAAATAAATTCTGGAATTCACCCCATTTATCATTGTAAATAACTGAAAAGTTTGCAATGTGAAGACAATCCTTTAATAGAGTTGCCAATTCGTATGACATTATCAAACACTTAAAAAGCAAAGTTGCCTTCTTTGTAACAGGCAGTGCTTATTATGCAAATACACTGCCTGCACACACACTGGCAATAATTTTTATGTGAATTGTTTTTCTATCACTGCTGTCACCCATTATAGAGACATTGCTGCATTTTTATAACGTTGTTTCTGGTGTTATTGGAGTTCTAAGCAGTTAAAATGTTCTCTTAATAGATCTGTAGTGTTTTATAAAGTGATAAATATCCCTTTCTTGCCTGCAAGAATATATACAAATATAATCAGAATGGGAAAATTAGCAACATCCACATACTTGCCTATTTGAAATGTAAAGATTTTACTAATCTCAGTGTCTGAGTGCATTATTTAAGAGCCTTGGATCTGCACTCTTAGATTCTATTTTAGACTATGTTAGTGGACAATGGTGATTATTGTGTTGTGTAAACCTCCTCTTGGCCCACATTTTATTGGTAATTCCAGTGACACAGGATTCAGGGATATTTTCTGAACATTAAGTACTGCGAAGGGTCTGAGATTTTACCTGACTTGTAAGTTAAACATTTAGCTTGCCATGGTTTTGTGAATGCTGCACAGAAGACACGAGATACCTGGGTCAGAGACAAAGAGCTTTAGTACTCACAGCACAGCAAGTAGCACTAGCTTCATGTCCACCTTGGCTTCCCATGCCTCCTAAGTCCCATGGGAATAATATGGAGACACCCAGAGAGATACCAGGCACACAGTGTGTTTACATCACTGCTGAGGAACCCAGAGCTCAGGGTACTTCAGTATCTTATCATCAGCTACAAACAAAAAAACTTGCTCAACCATTGCACTGGACAGAAAAATTATCTTTATTAGACCAGAAAGCAAACAAACCTATCTTTACCCTGTTGGGAGACACGACCTCTATTCTCCAAGTCTCTTTGCTATACAACATCTTCAAAAAGATAGTCTGAAACAAGGTTTGCCTGTGCCTCTGCATGCAAGATGTACAGAAATGTGAGACATCCATGGAGAACTGTTTCTCAATACCCAATGGTGGATTCTCCCCTTCACCTGCAATTTCACAAGTTAATTTGTGTGATTCTATAAGTGCCTTTTTATTTTCAGATTTCACTCTTGTCTGGAAAATCCTCCAAATACTTCAGGAGGATCCCACATTTTGAAAATCACTGTTTTAGTACAAGCCCTTATTTTACAATAAGGAAACTGAGGTACAAAGAAGTTAAGTGCCTTGTCCAGGTTACAGCTATTTGAATGTCGAATCCAGGTAACGGAATTGTAAACCCAAGAAGTAAGAAGGTAACAGCCAAAATGTCCTCTTCTTTAATCTAGAAATAGACTATTTAAAGAGTGCAAGGGTAAATGACTTTCCAGGGCATCTTAATATGGATTCCTTTATAGGCAATCTTTGAGACAAGGACTGGAGTACAAGAAAGTCATTTGGGAAGGAAAACAATATAAGGTTTGTTATGAAGGAAGTTATTACTGTGGCTACCTGGGGCTTAACCTACTGGGGAGCTCTGGGACCTAGTATAGTGTAGGCATCCCAGAGTTATGAAAAAGGGAGGAGCCAGGTTATTTATCGGCTAGTTCCCATCAGTCATGGAGTTGAGGCAACTCCAGGAGGTGTAAATGTCCTAGCACTTCTGCCCTTCCCTGCACTTGGGTAGAACAGATTGTTCAGAGAGAGCCTGAAGGTGACGTGTTGCATTTGGGGGCAGTTGGAAGTTAGATCTGTGTGCAAGGAATGGTACATTCCAAGGGGATATGGCTGGGCACCAGCTATACCTGCTCCAATAGGCACGGCCTCTCCTTAAGACTTAATAAACATTCGAGTGAATCTTTCCTAGTCTAATTCTTCATCTCTGCATTTAGATGAAGGTCTTCAAACCTTATAGTGACACATGTGGATGGAATCAAGATGGTTTTCTAGTGAAATGGAATTACAAGAAGGGGGCAAAGAATACAGAAAGTGTTGATCAAGGTGAGAAAGGAAAACACACCTGACTGGAATGAGACATATAGGCAGGAGAAGAGAGTAAGACAGAAAAGAGGAAGTAGCGGACAAGAATAGCTAGAACAAAAGAACTGATGGCATGGGCAATTCCGGTTAAGGAAACTATTCTAGGGTTGAGGGGGCCGTGGACAGGAAGCAGATTATAGATTCTGTTCTTAGGTTCTGTCCAAGGAGACTTTGCTGAGTGAGAAGTGTTTCTTTGTTACAGATGAGAACAATGACTCCAACATTTTGAAGAGGAGGATCGCTTTTAGAGAAACATATTTTTTTGAAGATCTCCATGTGTTCGTGGTTGTACGCAGTTGAAATCTCCTTTGATTAAAAAGCATTTGGCTAAAAGCTACAACGAATTCAGTAACACTGCAAAATGAGTTTGTGTTTTATTCATCACCATAGCATTGCTTATATTTGAAAAATAGTAATGTATGCATGTGCAAAATGTGAGCTTTGTTCAGACCCCAGGTTGGGAGAGTGCACTGGTTCCAAGACCCACCAACTGACTCTCCTGTGAGGATGGGCGACAATCTGAAGTCATGAGGGAGGAGCCTGAAAGATGTTCCCCCAAACTGCTTTAGAGACGTGCCAAGAAAACACATTATGCAAGGCCCGGAGACAAACTCCCCTGGGTAATCTGTCTCCTGAATTTCCTTCCATCAGTCAAGATTAGCCGTGCACCCAAATACCTTTGTGTAAAACAATGGTAATGGGGGAGCAGAAAAAAACTGGGTTCACAGAAAGCAAAACCCTTGAGTCCATATGTGCATTCTTTTAAGAAAAAATCCTGCCCTTCCGCCTCTCATTTTTATCCTTGGGTGGTGTAATACAAGGCTGTGGAGAATCTGTTTTGGTAGGCTCGGTGGCATTTTCTGCTGTGAAGAATCCCTGCTTTGTCAAACCAGGTGTGTATGTGTGTGTGTGTGTGTGTGTGTGTGTGCGTGTGCGTGTGTCCTTTATAGCAATTTTGGATATATGCTGTCTTAATTTGGGTCCCAACCCTGAAATAAGGATTTGGGCATGAGTAATTCATTTGGCTGGTGTTGTGGCCTAAATTATGCCCCCTCTCCCATTCAGATGTCAGAGCTCTGACCCTCAATGTGAGTGTATTTAGAGACAGAGCCTTTAAAGAAGTAAACAAAGTTACACGAAGCCATAAAGGTGGAGGCCCCTAATAGAATAGGACTGATATCATTACAAGAAGAAGAGACACCAGGGATGTGCACGCACAGAAGAAAGACTGTGTAAGGACATGGCAAGAAGTTGGCCATCTGCAAGCCAAGTAAAGAGGCCTGGGAAAACCAAACCTATCATCACCTTGATTTTGGACTTCCAGCCCTCAGAACCATGAGACAATAAATGTCTGTCATTTAACCCCTTGGTCTGTGGGTCTTCATTACGGCAGCCTAAGCAGGCTAATACAGTAGGTGTCCCAGGAGGCACACGAAGTGCATAAGATGTGAAATGGGGAAGGAAGGAAGGTCACCAGCGGGTCCCAGCTTTGGACAGCTGGGACAGTCTCGCTGGGGAGTTTCTGGGAGACTGTATAGAACACATCACAGCATTGTCCCACCAAGAGGAGATGAAGCTGGGCCCTTATGAGCAGATATACATTGGGGTGTTGAGGAAGGGTTGCTCCCTGGTACTGCCGCCCTGTTCCTACCTAAGGGCCAAGCACACACCTATGGCCAGAAAAAGCCTCCAGCGAGAGCAACCCAGGGCTTGAGAGAGGAAGCCATCAGTGTGTAAGGAAGTGGGGGCCCTGTCCAACAAAGCTGCTGGTGACCCCTAGGGAGACTGTCGGGCAGGCACTGATGGCATCTGCTACAATAATCTGCATTTAACGATCATGTCGACTTTTAAATTATGTTGGTGTTTATCAGATTAGCACAGGTTTTAGACTAATTTCTTCAATAGCAACACATTTCTCCTCTCTGCTTATACTGACTGGATAGGAGAAGTAATTTCTTGAAGTGAGAACTACTGGTTTTCACTTTACCTTGGAGCCAATCTTTGAATAACATAGAAATTTAGTAGTTCTGAGGCCTAAGGCAAACCACACTAGGAATGTGTGTATATTATGGAAATCAGGATTAACCCATTTATGCCTAGTGTTCCATTATGGGAACCCTAAGCTTGTAGTAGTTAGTTATATCCTACTGCTCAGGGTCATTGCCAAGGTCTGATTTTTCACACACAAAAAATTTGCAATCTCCAGCATAAATGGGTTAAATGATATTCAAGGTTAGCTTGGAAGAGAAGTTACAAAAGGTGGGCTCAGCCATAGGTGAGACCGGATAGATTGAGAAGGGGTTGCGGTGAGGTCTGAGGGCCAGGTGGGGTAGGGGGTCTGGGCAGTACCATAGGGCTCCAGATGACACAGGGGCTCCAACTGGTTGCTGACTTCTAGAATGACTCACTGTTAGCATCAGCCTCACAGCCCCCTCAAACATGGTATGAGCATCTCAAATAAGCAACCCCAAGGCAGCCTCCCACAGAAGTTAGAAAATCCCCTCTTTCAGCCATTCAATACTCCTTTCTTTAGTAATTCGGAGCAGTTTCAGAAGGTTAGCCTGGAAACTTGAGAGTCACGGGGACTGTTTCGACAAAGGTACAGTTTCTCTTAACATCAAATGGATGCCCAGATTGTTTCTGGACCAATCCCCCAATGAGAACAACTCGAAAAAAAATCCAGGAAAAAATAGGGAAACTTTTATCTCAAGGCATGGCTATGGAGTCAGTGAGAAAATCGTGGGGCCAGTGTCTAGGAGGGAATACTCTTATAATTCCAGCTTTTTATCCTTGCATGCTTCACCCTTCCCACCTAGGCTCTCCTATTCCTCTCTTGGCATTACTCCCCAAATGAACTACTCACATACACGCCCTTGTCTTGGATTTTTATGTCCAGAGGTCAGGACATTTGAGGAAGCTGCCGATGGTCCTCTAAGGAGACAGATTGGGACTCTAGGCAAAGCAAGGCTTCCAGATCCCTCATGAGCTTAGGGCAGGCTCTGTTTCTTTTGATGGTTCTTCTGGATTAAGTAGAACTACATACTATACATTCCTCTCTTGACCCCAATATGTAGCCAGCAACTTTGTCCTGTCCAGTGTTACCTCATCTGGACCACACACATCCGTCTCTTTCTGTTTGTTTCTAGTGTGACCACCGATCCCATCCGGCCCATGCTGTGACATTCACAGCTTCTGTCTGTCTCCATATCAGCTTGCATAGCCCCACCTGACAATCTCCCCAAATATATCATCAGCATGTCATGTTTGTATTGATAAATGTAACACGCCTATAGAAAACCACAGAAAGCAAATATATGACCGATTGAACCATTGTAAAGCAAACAGCCTTATAACCATAGCCCCTCCAAAACTCCATCTCTTCCCCTTCAAGGGTTCTCTCTTTACTTTCTGCTTTGGCATACAAGCATGCACCCCTCATCCCTGTGGTTCATTTTCTTTTGGTTATTAAAATGTATTTTAGGTCTCTTAACCTATAGGTTCAATGTCCACCTTTGTTCATTTTTCTTAGCAATATTGGTGGAAGAAGCCAGATCTTTTGTCCTTCAGAATACCCACAGTCTGGATTTTGCTGATTGCATTCCAAGTATAGCTGGACATGTTCTCTGTCCCCTGTGTTTCCTGTAATTTTGTGGTTGGATCCAAAATATCTTCGTAATGCCTTACTTCCTTACTCAAGAAACCATCAGCCTCCCTAAACTACTCCTCTTGCCTCTTAGGTGGTATATTAGTTTGTTTTCACACTGCCATAAAAAACTACCTGAGACTGGGTAATTTATAAAGGAAAGAGGTTTAATTGACTCATAGTCCCACATGGCTAGGGAGGCCTCAGGAAATTTACCACCATGGCAGAAAGCAGAGCGTAAGCAAGGTGCGTCTCATATGGCAGCAGGAGAGAGAGGAAAACTGCCACACACTTTTAAACCATCAGATCTCATGAGAACTCACTATCATGAGAACAGCGTGGGGAGAACTGCCCCATGATCCAATCACCTCCCACCTGGTTCCTCCACCAACACGTGGGGATTACAATTAGAGATGAGAATTGGGTGGAGACACACAGCCAAGTCATATCATTGGGGTGTGTGACTGATAAATGGAGGCGGCCAAAATAAATGCCCCACCTCCTCTAACCCACAATGGTCATCTGGGCCAAGGGCTCCAGAAAGCACTCACAGGAGGAGTGACGTGTCCTCATTCTCTTATGTACAGCAGGTTCACTTCCGCCTCAAGTTCTCTCTTCCAGTGGTTCCAGAGGCCGGAATATCCCCCCTTCCTTCTCACCTTCTCAGTGGCATTCTGGTTCTGTCCATGCCCTCCATAACGCCTCTACAGGATTTAAAGTCTCTTCCATAAATGATGCTCCAGAAACATGATGCCTCGAAGATGCCTCAGCTCACAACCCTGCAGCCTGTGACTGTTCCCTTCCATGGCAATAAGACTTTGCAGAGGTGAGGAAGGCTATGAACCTTGAGATGGAGAGACAGCTCTGGATTGTCCAAGCAAGCCCTCGGCCATCACAAGTCCTGAGGGGAGGGTGACCTTTCTGGAGCGAGAGACACTTAGAAATGGAAGCAGGGTCAGAAAAGATGCATCACTGCTAGCTTTGAAGGTGGAGGAAAAGGCCACTGGGAAGGAGTGCATGTGTGGCCTCCAGAGGCTGGAAAAGGTAAGGAAATGAATGGTCCCCTAGAGGCTCCCAAAGGTAACGCAGCCTACTGTTAATTTTAGCCCAGAGAGAGCTGCGTTGGGTTTCTGACTCACAGAACTGAAGGATCATAACTCTGTGATGTTTAAGGCCCTGACTGTGTGGTGAATTGCCACAGCAGTAACGGTAAACAACACCCCATCCAGTGTGGCTCCGATGCCGGCCTTGTGGAGGGGCAACTGCTCCAGTCTGAATTCCTGAAGGCAAAGATGCCAGTCCTCTCTCACACCTCCCTACACCCTGAGGCCCCCCCGCCCAGCGCAGACATGGGAAGTGTCTAATAAAATTAGAGTAAAAATAACAAAGTGAAATAGTAACTCTGTTAAGAATTCTCAACATGAAAGTGATTTAATAGGACATTAAAATAAGCACAATTTATAGATCTTGGTTGCACTTCTCAGAAACTTTGTAAATCAGTATTAGACATTTGTAGAAGATGTCATAAGAAAGAAATCACAACTATTTGTTTGCTTTGTGACCTCAGACACGTTTTTAAAGCTTTTCAACCTCAGTTTCCTTATAAAGTGGGGGCCTCATGCCTCCCTCACAGGGGTTGTCAAGATTAGATATCGTGCTTGGCCAGCGGTAAGAATGCAGTGAATGATAGCTATTAACAACTATTGTGTTAATAATAAAAACTTATAATGGTACGTAGCTAAACACATTTGCATTTAAAGAATAATATTTCTAAATAGTGTATTTTTATCTCACACCTTTCCTTCAAAAAATATCATTAACTGTCAACTTCATATGAGGCTTCAATGAGATACTCTGGAGAATTCAAAGAAATAATTTTGGTGGCTCATGCCTATAATCCTAGCACGTTGGGAGGTTGAGGCAAGCAGATCACTTGATATTAGGAGTTTGAGACCAGCCTAACCAAGATGGTGAAACCCATCTCTACCAAAAATACAAAAATTAGCCAGGCTTAGTGGCATGCACCTGTAGTCCCAGCTACTCAGGAGGCTGAGGCAGGAGAATTGCTTGAACCTGGGAAGCAGAGGTTGCAGAGAGCAAAGATTGCATCACTGCACTCCAGCCTGGGCAACACAATGAAACTCTGTCTCTTAAAAATAATAATAATAAAAATTTAAAAATTAAATGATTCTGCCCTGAATCAGCTTGTCATCTTAAAATATCATATGGACATAAATTACTAGAAAACAAGGCATTTTTGTCTATGCGGCCCAGCAGAGGTTTGGAGAATGAGAGGAACTCCAAGAAAAGAGAGCTTACTGCATCAAGGGTGGAAGGGAAGGCAACGCGGACCTCAGGCAGGAAGCTACACAGGACTGTTCCTCAATGCAGTCTACTCTCCATTGGATTTACATCGAATTCACAGAAGAAAGCTGTCTAGTGAACTGTAGACTAAAAAAGAGATTATGTTACAGTGTCTCTAAAGCATACCTTCCTATTAACTTATTTGTTCTCTAGTGAAGATGGTGATTTTAAAAAAGCAACATCCCACTTACCAGTACTCTAGTTGAGAATTGCTTTATATTTTAGAAGTCTTTCCTTTTAGTTTTATTTTATTTTTGAGACAAAGTCTCACTCTGTCACCCAGGCTGGAATGCAGTGGCAGGATCTTGGCTCACTGAAACCTCTGCTTCCTCCTGGGTTCAAGTGATTCTCTTGCCTCAGCCTCCCTGGTAGCTGGGATTACAGGCATGTGCTAACATGCCCGGCTAATTTTTATATTTTTAGCAGAGATGGGTCTTCACCACGTTGGCCAGACTGGTCTCAGACCCCTGACCGCAAGCGATCTGCTCATCTTGACCTTCCAAAATGGGATTATGGGCATGAGCCACCGAGCCCGGCTAGAAGTCTTCCCTTTTAAAACATGCATGTAAACACTGAATGACTAGGCTGTAGGTAACAGGAGCCCTCTCTCAATGATTATCTACTCAGCACTTCACTTTCGGAAAAAAGTAGCAAATGCATGAAAACAAGTAAATTTTATTAACTTTTTAAAAAGTAATTTGAACGCATGGCTCTGACTTAGTGCAGATTCTTTCACCCAATCTTCTACACACTTAGCACTATAAAATGAGGATGCACGTTCAGAACGATGACTCAGAGACATGAGGCACCCAGCATCAAAAAGGGACTCATTTCATTTACTGCACTGGGCTTTCCAAGGTGAGCTATCTGCCTACAATATGTGTACATATTTTTAAATTTCAACTTATGTTCCAGCTGAAAGGAATTTCTGGTTAATCCTTAACCAACATGAAAATTTAATTTAGTAAAACAGCTCCTTCCTGAGGCATTCTGATTAATTGAGGGTTATTGTAGCTAACAGAAACGGCTCATCCACGATGTTCACCTAAAGGCGGATTTCAAAATGAAAATTTGCGTAAAATCTTAGGTTTCGTAAAGTTACAGAGCTCTCTTAAAATTGTTTCTATCTGAAACTATCTCTGTCCTGCTGCTAACAATCAAAAACAATGTAAAATTTGATCATTTTTATGTTTCAGATCAAGCAGCTGTTAAAATTTAAAGTTATGATGTATAACGTTGGTCACCACAGGAAGTGTTTGACAAAACTCATACTGAAAAATAGGCCAGTGTTTAAGTGCACTTATGTTTCTTTGTTTTTTTGGTACCCTAACTTACATTCAACTTTATTGTGTTACTTCATCTGTTTTTCCTTTATTTACACAATTAGAGTACAGTTACTTCCTGAAGTCCAGATCACAATTCTTAGAAGCAGGAGAATCGTATTGATCATCCATAGAGGACACCCTACTTTTTGGCTGTGTGCATATGAAATTTAACTCTTTGTAGTGGTGATTTGTAAAAAGTTAATCTTGCCAGTCACTGAGAGATGGGTTTTATGGGTTTCTAAGCTGCCCCCACTTGGGTCTGAAGAGGTAGTGGGAATGTACTTTGTAGTTTGGGTATGAAATCACTGTGCTGTCTTAAGATTTGTTCCTTCCCTATGTGGTCATGTAGGTGAAATGAAATCCAAAACTCTGTAAGTCCACCAATATCTGTTTTGAGATTCTCAGAGTGAGTTCCTAATGGCCTCTTTTTAAGTCTCTTCACTAATGCTCGCTCTCCCTTTTGACACACTCGTAAGTGTGGAATTTCCATCCATCGTGAAAGATTTGCAAAGTGTCTTCTCTGTACTGGGTAGGCAGGAGAAGGGTCGGGGCTGTACAGGAAAACCAGGCTTGGCTCCTGCCCTCAGGGCATTCATATCGACACTGAGATGGATGACACAGTTAAAGAGCAATAGGCTTGTTACTCCAGCAGGGTATTTATAGCCGTAATAGCAAGTTTTCTAGCACAGAGGCACTTGAGGGCAGGAACTGTGGCTTGTTCATTTGCGTACCTCCTGCAGTGCCCCCTCCATGTAGTAAGCTGGCAATAAGTATTCATTACATTTAACAAATATACAAAAGCAAAACTGTGCATCCCTCACAAGCCAGTCCTCCCCACTTTTCTATTTCTGATCTCAGCACCGTTATCTTTGCAGCTCCCCACATCCAAAGCCTCAGGTTACATTTGGGCCCCATTCTCTTTCTCTTTGGTCCCCCACATCCAAGCAGCTGCCAATTCATTTTGAGCCTCCCCTTCCATTTCTCCTAAAACACTTTCCTATCCACGCATTCCACCCCAGTTGGGGTTATTACCTCTCCTGAAAATGCAAACTTTTGTCTGCTCTCCCTGACTCCAGCTGTCCTACTGTGCATGCACCAAATGAATCTTCCTGGGTTGAGCCCAGATGATGTCCACACTTAACTGCTTTCCTTCTTGGCCTCGTGGTCCGCTCTCTGCAGCCTCTGCTCCATTTAGGCAAGTGGGCCATTCCCTGTTCCTATGGGGTCCTCCCAGATTCCCCTCTCTGCTTCAGGGTTCTGAGCTCCTGCCACTGGGAATTTTCTCCCTGTCTATCTCCACCTTTCAAAATCCAACCATTTACATTATTCAGGGGTTTGGGTTGCAAAAAGAGAAAGTGCCTCTGGGTACCTTAAGCAGAACAGGAGAATTTACCAGAAGAATATCAAGTAGCTCACAGGGGAGCTGGAGAGCAGAAGGGTTGAGAATGGAGCTGGCTAATTCCTGAGGGAGGGACGTGCTGGGACTATTTCAGCAATGGCAAATTGAATCTCACCCTCCCTTGTCCTTACACCCTCTCCAGTTTCCGTCTTGAGTGGGAGGGCTCCACTGGCCAATCACAGGCCGTTCACTCTTACCGGGCTTCTGGGAATGGTGGGAACGAGGTGACCACTCTGCTTCCCTCCAGGGTTCAGACAGGCCCCTCTAAAACATGGAAGAGGCTAGACATGGGGCAGCTGAATTAAAGGCAGCTTCCCACCACATCATCTCTCAAGGTCATTGCCAATGTCACCAGCTTTCATAAAGCCTAAAGCCTTTTCTGATTCTCTAGACATATTTTCTTTGGTACTGTTCATATTTAGTTTCATATTACAGCTATTCGTATGCTGGTTTCATCCTTCCTTTTGGGTCTTTCCTCTCCATTTCTCCTAAACTATTTTTCCATCCATTCACTCTACTCCAGGTTGCGTTATCAATTCTCTGAATGATGCAACCTTACATCCGCTCTTCCTACATCATCCAAATGAATGAATCCTGAACTGGATCTTACAATGCCTTACAAATAGAACTATGCCAGATATGCTTAATTGAATTGAAGGTTAAGAGAGAAGGTCACAAGGAAGCAGACATGAGTGTTTACCATGTGCTAAACACACAGTTGAGACATGTTTGCATTATCTCCTTTAATTCACACAACTCTTTGCAAGAGTACTACTACTATCTGAGGCTCAGAGAGGTGAAATGACTCCAAGGCACAGGCTCAAAGATAGGCTTTGCACCTCTGAAGTCTGACTTGGCAGCACCCTCAACCTTGCTCTGTGTTTCCCATGAGTCCGAAGAGGGGTTAGAGATGGCCTTGAATGGAGCTCTGAAAGAGAAGGAGCGGGACAGGGAATTCCCAGCCGCCTTCACACCACAGAAGGCTGAAACTAGTGTGACTCAGTGTGGCACTGTGCGCAGAGCTGAGTGACTGAAGCAAACAGCTTATACTGGACAGAGGTAACAAGGAGATTGTATGATAGGGCTAAGGTTGAGAGGCCTTTGGAAAAGAGATCATAAGGTATAATGCTGATGTTATTTAGGCAAAAGTGTACTGTACCTCCTTCCACTCTAGTTTTTTTATGCTTTCAATACTTTGTGATTGAAGACAGTAAAACAGATGTGAACACATTAATGGAGTAGAATGCAGGAAAACGTATACATTTTCAGATAAAACATAAGCTTCAAAGAAATGTCTCCCCCATACTGCAGTGGGTTGGATGTTGGCCCCAAAAGATATGCTCACCCGGAAGCTGAGGATGTGACCTTATTTGGAAAAAAGATCTTTGCAGATGTTGTAAGATAAGAATGTTAAGATGACATCATGCTGGATTAGGGTGAGCCCTAAATTCAATGATAACTTGTCTTTATAAATAGAGAGAAGGGAGAGGACACAGGGAACCAGCCTGTGCGGCTCTGTGAAGATAGAAAGGCAGAGGTGGGAGTGATACGGTCACAAGCCCAGGAACACCTGCAGCCACCAGAAGCTGGAAGAAGCAGGGAAGGAGTGTCCTCTACAGACTTTGGAGAGAGCCTGGTGTCTTGATTTCAGACTTCTAGAACTTTGAGAAAACAGCCTCTGTTTCATCACCTAGTTTGCGGTCACTTGTTAAGGAAACTCCACGAAACTAACACAGGCCTCTCGGGGCTAAATCTCCTAGCCTCCCTGGGGGAAAATGCTCAGTCTTCTGTCATCAGATGACTTTTGAGGAGACCGTGGTGAGCAATGGGGAGCCATGGAAAGTTCTTGAGCACAACCAGGGAAAAATGGAAGCAATTTGTAGGAAGGTTAGGATGATGTTGATGTCCAGTGTAAATCTGAGGGATAGAAGAAGTAATCGGAGACCAGTTGGAAGGCAGTAGGTGTGGGGAAATGAACAAGAGTTTTGGAGTCAAAGATGTGCAGTTCTGATCCCAGTTCTTTGATCCACTGTTGAAGTGATTTCATCTGTAAAATAGGGATAATACTATTGTGTGTGGTTTAGAGATGATATACGTCAAGAATTCAATCAAGGTACATTACAAGTCTTGCTAGGAATGATGTATAAGTTAGGATGCCAATGATGGAAATGGAAAGGGAGGTGTAGTAAAAAAGATGTTTAAGAATCACCAGGACTCAACCATGGGGATAGACTGCAAGGGATCTTGGTGTCATTCCGTCCTCTCCTGGCTTTTCTTGGGGATAACTTGGAGACAGGGAAGGAAAAGCCAAGATGACAATGAGGTCTCTCCCAGGAGCTGAGGTGCCTGGTAGACTCTTGGCCAGGCCTGAAACTGTGAGAGGAGGAGCTGGTCTGGGAAGGAGATGAGTTTCATTCTGAACATGGTGACCCAGAAGAGATGCTGGACCATGGGTAGGAAGTGCAGATTTGCTGGGGAGCTCTCTATGGCTACAGGTCTGGGAGTTAACCAATGTAAGTTTAGACAGGGAGCAAACAAAAAATAGCCAACTCTCTCTCTCTTAAATAAAAAGGTGTATATCAGAATAAAAACAAAGGGCCACTAACTGCCTTGGGGATATAACTTTTAAAAGGTGGGAATACAAACTCTCTAGAGGAGGCAGAGCTGGGCAGGTCAGAAAGGTGAGGGAATCAGAACTGGCTGTGTTTGATGAAAGAAAAGATGGTGGTGTTTCAGGAAATAGCAGAAATGCCACATACTTTAGAAAACTGCATAGATATTGATAAAGAGATATCAATATCTGGATTTAGATCGAGAATGATATCGGTGACTTTCTAAAAAGTCAGAGGAGGAAAAGGCATGCAAGAACCATGATTCATTGAAAGTTTACAAAGCAAACAAGCTAAAAACTAGGTCAATATTGTTATACTTATTTTGAGAAAACTAATTTAAAATTGGGCAGACTAGAATTCTTCTTTCCTTATTGTAAACTAGGTATTATCATCACAAGCCTTGTCCAAAAGGATGAACTGAAGTAGCTTCTTTCACAAGGTCAAAACAAAGGAAAAAAAGGCTGTTCCGATTCCCTGAGCTTGTATGTGATCCGTGCTCAGTGTCCTGTGCCTCCTTCCACTTACTGAGCTATTGAGGGCTACCTACTGCCAGGGTACTTCACACAGGAGGTAGGTAAATATTATCTCTGGCCAGGAGCGGTGGCTCACGCCTGTAATTCCAGCATTTTGGGAGGCCGAGGCGGGCAGATCACGAGTTCAGGAGTTCAAGACCATCCTGGCCAACATGGTGAAACCCCGTCTCTACTAAAAAAATACAAAAGTTAGCTGGGCGTAGTATCGGGCACCTGTAGTCCCAGCTACTCCGCAGGCTGAGGCAGAATCGCTTGAACCGGGCAGGCAGAGGTTCCAGTGAGCTGAGATCGCGCCACTGCACTCCAGCCTGGCAACGGAGCAAGACTGTCTCAAAAAAAACAAAAACAAAAACAAAAAAACTCCCCATTTGACAGATTTTAGAAAGGCTAAGGCCCACCTGTGCGAAATTACACAGTTCAGGAAGTCAATAGTCACTCACCTGTCTGACTGCAAAGCTACACTGACTCTAGTTACCTATCCTAGGGTACTTCCTTTCTGGAAGAGGCAGGAGATGAGTGAATCAAATAATACTGCCTTATAACCTTGGGTAAGCTATTATTGCCTTAATAGTAAGCAGAGACCAGGAGCCTAAGAAAGAATCTTATTAACATGGATGCAGGCTATCCTGCCAGGAAATCAGAATTATTTGAATATTAGAATTTCCTTTGGGAAACCATATGGGGAGGAGAAAAGACATCCGGATGAATGTGCCTGTGAAAGAGAAGCTTGTGTTTTTCCCCTTGCTCTTGGGTTTTAATCTTCCAAGTTTGTTTACAGGTTAGCCACAACTAGAGGCTGGGTGGGCTGAACAGTCCTACCATTGGCGACACTTCTTCTAGGGGCCCATTCTGGCAGCTCCTCTTCGAGTTCTGCCCCACGGGTGTGCAACCAGGATTCCACTGGCTGGGGCTGGCCTGGATGCCTGCGGGGCAACAGAGGTCGAGTTTCCTCTCCTTCTTTTAGGAAGTGCCTCGGACGGGGTGATGGACTAAAAACGTGTCTGGTTGGGAAAGTAAATAGATGCAAGGCAAATAAATAAAAATGCCCACAAGCAATTATAGGGAGGAAGTGACATTTTTATACAAGTCACTTTTCTGATGGACAACAGGCCTGCTTCGCTGAGTGCCGTGGGAATGCTTCCGGGACTGGGACGGCTGCCCAGCAACTAGAGCTTCGTGATAAGAACATCAAACAAACAGAAAAGAGCACGCAAAGCCCACCCGGCAGTCATCCGAGGCTAGAAGTTACCGCTTGGGTTTTCACTCTCCTCCCCACCCACCGCCCGCGCGCAATTTCGGGCGTGGGGACCCTTTCCTGCACCGGACGCCTGGCCGGCGCTGCGCCTGCAGAGCCGAGCGTCCCCTAGCCCTGCGCTATCCCGGCGCGCGTACCGGGACCCAGACGCGGAGCGTGGCGGCGCCGGGGGGCGCCCCAGGTGGGTCTCGGGTCCCCGCCCCGCGCGCCCGGGCCTTGGCCGGCCCCTGGGCGGCGTCACGGCGCGGCCGGGGAGGAGCGCGGGAGGAGGAGGAAGAGCGCGGAGGAGGCGGGCGCTGAGCGCCGGGGGAGGGTCGCCGCCGCCGCCGCCGCTGGGATCGTCAGGCCGGAGCCGCGCGGCCGAGCGGGCGGCGGGCGGAGGGGAGGGCTCGGTGGCGGGGAGGCTCGCGGCGCCCGGGCCGGCGGGGTCCGCCCGGGCCGGCAGCGTCCGCCCGGCAGCGGGAGGAGGGAGCGGCGCAGACAAAGAGCGGCGCCTGGGCGGGCGCAGCGCGGCCGCCGCCCCGGGACCCGCGCCGCTGCCCTCCGGCTCCGCGGGCGGCCCACGGCGAGGTAAGCGCGGCCGGGCGGGAGCGGGGCGGGGGCCGCAAACTTGGGGCCATTGGGCGGAGTTGGGAGCTTGGCGGGGCTCGCCGGCCGGGGCACGCCCGCGAAGGGGTTGGGAGAGCGGGTCCCCTCCGCGCCCCACCGGTGATCTCGGCCCCGCCGCGGCCTGGGCGCCCCCGATCGCGGGCTGCCCCGCACCTCCCGGCTCGGCACCTTCCTGCCCGCCTTCCCGTCCCCACCCCCCGCCATCGGGGGCCGGCGCAGGGGCGGGGACGCCCGCCAAGGGCGCAGGCGGGTATCAGGGCAGGGGGCCCGGCGGCGGGGCCCGGAGTCTGGAGACCCCCGGGTGTGCAGGCAGCGCCTGGCCTGCGGGCTGGCGGCCGGCACGGAGCTTGGGGCCAGCGTAGGACTGTGCAGTGGCCAGGGTCGCTAGGGCGCGTGTGCTGGGGAAGAATAGCCGCGGGTCGCAGGGCCCCGGCGCAGGGACGGGGGAGGCCGCGATCGGCCGGGAGAACTTCACTGTGTTTATTGCAACTATCTATGATCGCGCACAAAGCTGCTGTCACATCGCATAAAGGAGGTCCTCGCGTCGGCGAAGGGAGCTTTTGTGCCCGGCTTCAGGCTCTGCGCCCTGCCCCAGATTTACAGGACTCTTGCAGCCACCTGAACCAAAGTTTCTCACAGTCGCTTGGCCTCTCGGTTTCTTTCAGGGCGGTTTAACCACCGAGTGGTTCTGGAAACATTTGATGTGTGAGTTTTAAAGCATGGACTACGGTAACTGCCTTACGAGCGCAGTTTGGTTGGCATTGTGTAGAGGGGTTTAATTTGCCACACACTTTAACTTGTAGACAATAAGGATCTCTGTGAAGGTCTGCGCTGGATGCTAGGGGTCATTGGCTGGTGGACCCCAGGCACCTGACTTAAACTAATATTGTAACAGCTTCAGGGACAAAGCCGAGCGTGTGTGGAGTCGGCCTTGGCCACTTCAGACAATTCAGCTTGGCAGAGTCCCCTTTATTTGACTTTATTTTACCAACCGGTTTAAGGTTGCTTCTGCCAAGTTTGCATCTGCATAATGGGATGAGCAGGCCCTAGTGTGGGCAGGAGGGGCTTAAAATATCGCACGGGCCAGCTCCCTCCCTCGACCCAGAAGGAAACTAGCCAGAGGCCGGTGGGCGTGGCTTGCTCGGACCCGCAGGTAGGGGAGTTCCTTCCAGGCCCCAGGCCCAGTGCCTGCTTCTCGGAAGGGATTTTGTGTAGGAATGAAAGTGATTCAGGGCGTGTTTCATGCTTCTGTTTTGGATGTAGTTATCCAGTCTGAAAAGTGACTGAAAATGAAATTAACCTGGGCTGCTTTAACAGTACAGAACTGTGCTTGTGAACACTCCCTCAATTCACTTTCCAAGCGTTCATAGATAAACAGATGAATTAGTAACAGGATTCAAGCCAGTGCGAGGTTTCTGTAAAGAGAACGGCCGTCACCGGACACATGGAAAAGAAATGCATTTCATCTGGAGATTGGGCTACACATGTAGGTTTTTTGATGTTTGGAACGGATTTCCTGCGAAGCAAGTGTTAACCCTCCTTGTGAAGAAGTGACCACAAGGGAAAAATCCTACCTCAGTATTTTCTCCCCTGGAGGTTGGTTAGATGTAGTTTTGATTGCAGTCGGTGGCAGAATCTTAGTGTTCTTTTGGCGGCTACTTGAGGCTGAAATTGAGAACTTTAGCCATGGGAAGCTGTGGAGGTACCTGGCCCACTTCCTGTCCCAGAGGCCTTGCATGGATTCCGAGCTTCTTTCCTGCCTCGTAAACATTCAGGGGGATTGATCATGAAACACTGGATGAAATTGGGTCACAAATTACCATCAGGGAGAGTTGGTTGCTGCATAACCCCCTCTGTCCACTTGCGGAGAAGTTGACCCTATTAACAGTGGGACTTGCTGAAGGTCCCTTTCAGGTAGCTGTGCTCAGTTTTCAGGCTTTGTGTTTTGCTTAGGACACACTACATCCTTAAATCTTCTTCATCCCTGCTCTGTTTGACCCTGCTGTTTTACACAGGCGCTGTCATTTACATTTTGGGTTATTTAGCTTTTCCAAAACACAGCAGATCTTATGTACACAGTACTATATTTGAGAAATGCACTATCATCCAAATTAAATACACCGGAAGTCTTCCTTGCCTGCACACAGACTGGATAACCTTTTAAAATACTCTAAGGCTCCCTGAATGGCACAGAATGCACTGGATTCCTTTACTTGATCACTTGCACTAACTTAATTTGCCCTGGCTAGACCAGGCTATGTTGCTCTATGGGACACCCATTTTCCTAACTGCTCAGATTGGCTTGCCGTGTGCACTGGGGGATACAGTGCTTGTGGAAATGATTTTCTGACATTAAAAATGAGGCTTAATGACTGAAGAGTTCAAAATGCTTGCTGGAGCTGCAGGGAAGGATGATGAGCAATGTTTGGGAACACAAAGTAAGCTAACTTTTCTCACAAATGAACTGGAAACTCCCCACAACTCACTCCAGAGGCTTAGGAAATTAGTTTTCCCATCCTGAGGGATTGCGAGTGGCACTTCCAAATGGTTTCTCTTTCCTAAAGTGGGTGATGGAAATACTTCACGGCACGTTTCAAAGGGCCTACGCTTAAACATGATTTCATGTGTGGTGTTCCATCCGTGAGTTAAAGCAACTCAGAAGAAGGTCATGACAGCTTTTTAACAGGTTATAAAAGTATGCAGCAAAAGCAAAACTAGTTTTGCACTTTTTTTAGGCCATATAGGAGCACAATTAAAAAATTTAGACTCTTTTTTTCTTTTCCTGTGTTTTCCTTTGAACACATCCCAAAGTATGTTTATTTCTGAAGGTAAATGAACATTAGCACGTAATACCTCTGCCCAGTGACACACAGCTGCACACTCGTGCGTGGCACATACATTCCTACATTCCTACATCAACAGACTCAGTCCTTGAAACTGTGGAAATGAAAGTTATTTTGATTGAGGTAGCAGAGTCACAGTCATGTCACAGAGCATCACTGTCCCTGACCAGCCTCTGTGTTCCACCTTGGCTCAGCCCCCTCAGTGTGCTGAGTTCTTATTCTTCTCAAGGGTCATCTCTTCTTTCTTTTCTTCCTCACATCTTATCAGCTCCCAACTACAGGGATGACTTCATCTTTGAACCGCCACTGCACATTCTTTGTGTCCCTGATTTGTCGTCTATGACCTTCTTTCCTACATTTTTTAAAAAATTGTTTAATTTTTTTAAGATAGCGTCTCACTCTGTCACCCAGGCTGGAGTGCAGTGGCACAATCACAGCTCACTGCATCCTTGAACTTCTTGGTTGAAGCAGTCTTCCCACCTGGGCTTCCAAGTAGCTAGAACTACAGGTATGTACCACCATGCCCAGTGAATTTTTTTATCTTTATTTTGTATAGACAGGGTCTCTACAGAAGGCTGGTCTCAAACTCCTGGGCTCAAGTGATCATCCTGCCTTGACCTCCAAAATACTGGGATTATAGGCTTGAGCCACTATGTCCTGCCCTATGGTTTTTTTTTTTTTGCATTCATCTTTTCTTTAATAGATTCTGAACCCCTTGGGGGTAGACTGGTCTTGCCACTTATACACAATGGGTGTGCAGCAAATACTTATTGAATATGTATGTGAATATTGAGTTCCCAGCCTGTCAGTGTTGGGGCTCTAGCCTCCCACTGAGATGTGAGTGTTAAGAGACCTCTGGCATTCTTGTAAATCTGCTTAGAACCTCTCTCTGTTGTGGAAGGCTTTGACTTCAGGATGTCCAGGCAATGGGAGAATTTGGTCTGTTGCCCTCTTTATTTGGTAAATTTTCTGTCAAGTGAATCATTTGTAGTCCTGAAAGTACATTTAAAAGCAAAAACAACAAAAAAAGCCAAACACATACCCAACTGCATTACCCGGTGGGCTGGCTGAATGGTTTACTTTTGTATATTAGTCTGTTCCTATCAATGTGAATTTGAAACACTGGGCAGAGTGTTTGTGATCCTGGCCTGGTTATTTGTGTCACCTCTTCTTTCTGCTATTGTATTTGTAATGTT
This sequence comes from Plecturocebus donacophilus, assembly GCA_004027715.1. Classification (NCBI taxonomy): domain Eukaryota; kingdom Metazoa; phylum Chordata; class Mammalia; order Primates; family Pitheciidae; genus Plecturocebus; species Plecturocebus donacophilus. The sequence continues at coordinate 112,860 of PVKP010000511.1, forward strand.
TTTAAGAAAAGAAGCTTCAAATGCACTCCTAATTTAAGTATTGCAGTTTCTTCTTTTGAGACAGTTTTGGAAGGCGGGGTGTTTATGCTGCCCGTTTGTTGGTGAAGACCTAAAACGCCATGATGAGAGAAGAATGACATGTACTAGTGCATGCACGCTCATTCATCGATTGCAAAGTCCTCTGCACATACACCATCATACTTAATAGTCAAAATAACATGGCACCCTTGGTTCTGGCCCTTGTTTCTAGATAGGAGACTGGGAATGACAGAGCTTGAATTTAGGGGTAAGTCCTGCAAGTAGCACATGAGGAACACCAACGCATTGCTGATAGAGTTGTTTTTTTTTTTTTTGAGGCAGTTTTCGGAACACAGTGTCCTTGGGTGTCTGCCTTTGCTGTGTCACAGCTGTGTGCAGATATTGGTGGAGCAGATTCTGGGTGTGAGTTGACTGTGAGGTTGAGCAGTGTGAGGGGAGGCCGGCAGGAGCAATGTCAGTCTCTCTTGTCCTCATATCCGGGTTACAGGCTGAGGTTACCCTGGAAAGCCTCCTCAAGTTGAGAGAGCTTATTCTTCTTTAGTGCATGTATTTGTCAGCTCCAGGTGCTGTAAGAATAAAACATAGAGCCCAGGTGTAGTGGCTCATGCCTGTAATCCCAGCACTTCAGAAGGCCAAGGTGGGCGGATCATTTGAGATCAGGAGTTCAAGACCAGCCTGGCCAACATGGTGAAACCCTGTCCCTCCTAAAAATACAAGAAAATAGAAAAGAAAAGAAAAAAAAAAAGAGCCAGGCACGGTGGTGCACACCTGTAATCCCAGCTACGCAGGAGGCCGAGGCACAAGAATTGCTTGAACCCAGGAGGCAGAAATTACAGTGAGCTGAGATTGCGCCACTGCACTCCAGCCTGGGTGACAATGTGAGACCCTGTCTCAAAAACAAACAAACAAAATAGACACACAACAACATAATGGGTGGCTAAAGCTGCACATATTTATTTTCACAGCTCTGGAGGCTGGAAGTCCATCATCCCGGGGCCAGTTGGGCTGGTTTCTGGTGAGGGTCTCTTCCTGGCTCACCTTCTTGTGTCCTCATGTAGCCTTCCTTCTGTGAACGCTCGGAGAGAGAGAGGTCTGGTGGTGTCTCTTCCTCTTATACGGACATCTGTCCTATTGGGTCAGGGCCCTGCCCTTATGACCTTTTTTTTGACCTTAATTGCTTCCCAAAGCACCCTGTCTCCTAATATAGTCACTTAGGGGTTAGGGCTTCAGCATATGAATTTAGGGGTGACAATTGTCTGTCTAGGGTCTACAACAGGACTGGTGCTTTCAGGAAGACCTGGTGCTCCTGTCATCCTGATCTGGGGTCTGTGTTTATCTGGGGACACCTCCTAGGGGATGGTTAGAGTAGTCACAGGTAAGGAGGGAATATCAGCTCTTTACCTGTTGGTTGTGGCACCCCAAAGCGGGGAACAAGGTGCTGGCCTTCCAAAGGCTGGAAAAGTTTTAAGGAGAGTGAAGAGAGAGAAGAATCTTGATTCAACTTCATTTATGGAAGCTTCTCTTCTACATAGGTAGGGAGACACTTATTTGGGGTTGGTTTGTCTTTGGTTGAGACCATGATAAAATATCAGTGACATGCGAAGGAAAGTCTTTTCTGAGCCCTGGACAGAGAGAGCAAAGCAAGCGGTGCGGCGAGTGGCAGCCAGGGTGGAGAGGCTGTCCCCTCTGAGCCTGCCGTCTCTGTGATTGTGCAGTCTTTGCCACATGAGCAAACATCCCTTAGCAGAGTGTGCACGACAGTGGTGAGGTACACCCGAGGCACAACTGGAATGTTTCTGACCTGGGCCAGTTTGCCTGGTTCAGATGTAAGGCAGGGGCAGCGCCTGCATGACTGACCTCCCTCTAGCACCAGATCTGTGTGTTCATTCATGCTTTGTTCCTTAGTTCGTTCGTTCATTCATTCATTCATTCATTCAATTTATCCAAGTTCTTACTGGTCATTTCCACCATCCCAAACCATTTGTAGCGTCTCCTCCAACCTGCCTGCCTTCTCAGTTATTTTCCCCATCACCGAATCACTGGGTCATCCTTGAATTCTCCGTCCTCTCTCAGTTAGTTATCAAGTCCTGTTGATTCTACTTCCAAAAGATCTAACATCTCAGCCCTGCTGTCCTTTTTCTCTTTCCCTTGGACATCAAAACCATTCCTGCCAGTCTGTCCCAGGGTGGCTGCACCCTCACAGGTCTGGCCACGACCTGCACACGTGGCTCTCCATCGCCCTCAGGTCAGTGTTTCAAGTCCTCAGCACGGCAGGCTGGGCATGCACGACTGGGCTTCTTCTCGGTTTCTCCCAGCATCTAAATATCCCCTTTCTCCACATACACACACGCTGAGCTACAAGTCATCTATGGCTACCCACTGACAGTTTGCTAATTGTGATAACAAAACCAAGTTTATAATCACTTTTTTTTTAAAGACTTCTCTCCATCGTGGCTGGTGAAGGGTTCTCCTGTGCAATAATGGCAGGGCTACCCACCCCACTACAGCTTTGCATAGAACTGAGCATGGGCCTGGCTCTCTGTCATGGGAGGAGGAGGAGAGACTAAGTACAGAAAATGGTGCGTATGTATGTTTTAATGTGGACTGTCTTCCTGCAAATGTCATTTGAACTGATGGGTTGTCAAGCACTGCTGACCCCTTGAAATACAATGTGAACCCTCCAAATGCGAGCCCCAGATGTAGTCATAATGTTCTGGTAGCCACATTAAAAATGTAAAACGAAATAAGTGTTACTAATTTTCATCATATATTTTCTTTTGCCCAATATATATAAACTCTTCCTATATGCAATCGGTATAAATTGTAATTAATAAGATAATTCACATTCTTTTATTTGTGTGAGGGCTTTGAAATACAGCATACAGTGTATACATTTACTGCACCTCTTGGCTCCCTCTCACTGCATTTTGAGTGGCTGGTAGCCACATGTGGCAACAGCCTTGTTGCAGAGTGTGGGTCTATACACTTTTCATGATTTAAGCTGCATTTGCTGTCTGTTTTCCAAAATTGAGATAGCTAAAGAGACAAAGTGGAAACAATGTACGATAATTATAATGGTAATTATTATTGTGCTTTATTGGGAAAGGTGTAACCTTTTTAAATATAAGGAATAATGTCCTATTTCATGCACTCAGTGCATGATGTTTCAGGGCACTAAAATCAGATTCAGTTAAAACTGAATATGGGGTACAAGTGTTATTTTGTGACATAGATTGCCTAATGGTAAAGTCAGGGCTTTTATTGTATCTGTCACTCAAATAACATACATTGTATCCATTGAGTAATCTCTTCCCATCCCATCGCCCTTCAAGTCTCTGGTTCCATCTGGATAATGGCCTCCAGTTCTGTCTGTGTTGCTGCAAAAGATACGATTTCATTCTTTTTTATGGTTGAATAGTAGTCTATTTTCTTTATCCAGTCATCTGTAGTATTCAGCATATTTCTGATACCTGTTAAGTACAATCTAAAATCATATATTTTTAAAGTGAACATTAGCTTCTTCCCTCACACATGGACACACACACACACACACACACACTGTAATCAGTGTTCTAAGCACTTTATTTACATGTAATAACTCATTGGGTCCTCGCTAAAAGAGTGTGTGGTACTTTCTGTTTGTATTTTCATGGCTAAGGAAAGGGCTGCCATGTCTTAGGTTCCACAGCTAGACTCTGACCAAGCTGGCTGCCACCCCTTCATTAAGATGCATCTGAAAATACATAAGACAGAACCATAAACTTTTATTACAGTGTAAGATTTGAGAAGCATTGATGGAAAATCATTGATAAAGAGTGGAGCTTGGATACAGGTTAATTCTGGGAAGCCCTTATCAGCCAAGTGGTTGGGGAAGGCCCTGGACTTTGGAAGGACATAGTGAGTGACTGATACCTTGGAGGAGGGGAAGCCTTGGAACATCGTCAGTGGACACCATTGGCCTGGCTGCTCCTCTCACCCAACCCCGTTGCTGTGTTCCGTAGGCTGGTGGTCCTCCACCTGCCCAAGTCTCCAACTCGGCAGGAAGCACCAGCATCCCCTGGGGAGAACCACTGCTGGAGGGAACTGCAGTGCCACTGGGAGAAAGGGAGTATTTTCTGTTGCAGTCACGGTGTATTAGCTCAACTGGCCATGCAGGTGCCATCATAGATGCCTGTGTGATGTGCCTCTTCATCAGCAGCTGTGTGGTGGGTCCCCACCCTTGTCTCCTCCACATTGGGGGCTGAGGAAACAGGAATGTGTGTCTTCTCACTCTTCCAAGTGGCCCTGGACCTCTGCTGTTGGAATAGCTTGCACAAGGCCATTTTTGCTGCTGCTGTTTTTCTTTAACGAGTTGCTATTGTTGAAGTGAAGATAGGCAAGTAGATTCTTGATGAAAACCTTGTAGCTGGACATACCAAATCCTTTTCTTTTATGCTTTTATGACATCTGGGAAGGTCTTGAAGAATTCCAAGTGGCTTTGGAATCTGCTTCTGAGGTTGTGAGAGAGGCCAGGTCAAGTCCAAGTGTGAATTCTGGGGAGACTGCTGCTACAGGTCCTGATGGGAACTCTGACACTGGCTGCCCTTCCAAGCGAGTTGTCTGTGCCAGCCTCTTGAACCTACCCTTTTGTGTTGGGAGGGCCATTGCGGCCATCAGAGGATTGAGCAGCTCTCTCTAGAGCAGAAGGGACTGAGATAGACTGAGTCTGGCATCTCTGTTGGGAGGAACTCCTGCATATTTCAAGTTTCAGAGGGGCTGCAACTTGGGCAGTTTCTTTGAACTCACAGGTTTAGATTTGCAATCACGCTGCCTCTCATGTAGCCACATCTGTACGTAGCAGGTTCCAGGATGTGTAGTGGCAAAGATTTGTTTACTTAAACATGCTTAATTTCCCAGCAATGGTGGGGACAGCCAGGAAGTGAAAAGTAAGTTAAATGGTGGCACGATCACAGGGGGATGGCTAAAAAGATGTGCATGCGCATTTTAGAGGACAAAGTCCATCAATGCCTCCTTCGATTTTCCTTAAAGGTTGTGTCTCCATTGTACATCTTAAGAATTTTGGCTGAGTATTTAAGGATGTCTGCAAGTCAACAAATATTTTAATTATATCACTTATGAGCCTGACTACCAGAGAGAAGAGCAGTTGCTGTCTCTTTCATGCTTTCCCTCTCGTCAGCTGTCTTCATTTTAAGGACAATCACTTTAAAAGCTTGTATCCCAGTTTGTGTGTGTCTGGGTTGGGGGGCTGCATTAGTAATAAAACAGTCTCCTTCTCTCCTCTTTTTTTATTTTATTTTTTTTACTATACTGCATGATGGAAGCCAGCTTGGAGACATTGACATAATAACCACAAGCTGCTTGAGTATTTTTAAATAACAAGGGATTCACTGAGTTATTTTAGAGACAGTTTTTGGGAAATTTAATAAAGGTGAAGAGTGGATTTTCATTAAATGACTTAAAAAAACAAACAAACTTGGTAGCAGAATCTAGAAAGATGGTTATAAAAACAGATTTTTTTCCTTTCCAGCCATTTCCCTTCTTTCTTTCTATTCTTCTGGCTGTCCTTTCCCTTTTCACATTTGTGTGTGACTCCCCTCATGCCATCTCCCCCGCCCTGAACACCGTTTATCTTAAAGAGTGTCTGGTTCCCATCTGTCTTTGTTACTGCACTCCCTTTCCTTTATGTACTATTGTTATTGTCTTCTTAGGACCTTCCTAACCTGGATTTAGAAGGTTCTCTTCCCTTAAATTAAGCCATCTGTCTTGCTTCAGTTCCCTTTTCATAGTTTTCTTACTAGGTCTATTTTACATGGTTTAGTAGACAAGACCCAGTGGTGACTATGAAGAAACAGTGGCATTATCATCTTTAAAATAAAGATGAGGGTGTCAGACACCGTGCTGTTGTGATTTTCATTTTGAAGCTCTGCTGGGTAGAACGAAAGCTCAGTTGATTGATCACCTATAGATTAGGTGTCTAGCATTGAATTTGTTGCTTCTTAACTCGATTGTGCCAAGCACCTCATTATCCCTCAGCCATCCCAGTGGGCATGGCTGATTCCGTCTTCTGTAAGAAGTAGGTTTTCCTTTCATGAATGCCTTTGGTTGATGAGGGTTCCATGTCTAAGTAAGAAAATGTGTTTTCAACACACTGCACATTCGTACATATGGCTTCTCATTCATTTTTAATCTTATTCGTTATTACAACTAGATTGGGAAGTAGAAACAATATACTTGTGCAGGTACACAAATACCTTTTTTAAATGTTAGTATTTTGAGAAACTTAATTGAGACTTGAACCCATGTCTGTAAATTAATGGTGCTCAGCTGGGGCAGTTTTGCCCATGTGGACATTTGGCGATGTTGGGAGACATTTTTAATTGTCATGCCTGTGGGGTGCTACTGGCGTTTAGCGGGATGCTAGACCAGGGTTGCTACTAAATATCCTGCAATGCACAGGACAGCCTCCACAACAAAGAATTAACTAGCTCAAATGTCAGTATTTAAGCAACCTTGACATAAGTGAATGCTGCTCTGCTTAATTAAATGCTTAAGTCAGGGGCACAGGCATTCCTTCACACAGTTGCCTTTGGAGATCCATTTTTCTTCCATTTTAATAAACATGATGGAAAAAATACATATGTGGAGATCTAAACATGATTTATACATGTATGCAGTTAAGTATGCAAGGCAGAAACTGTAATGTAACTGATTTAGCTGTGTTTTTTCTTTATCTGTAATTATACTAGTGTTAAAGTAATGGCATACATTACTTTCTTATTTTCTCATTCAACGTATTTCGATCATAAACATACAAAACAATGATTTCATAGGAAAGATTTTGATACCTGGCCAGGATGTGATAAAAGTACATTCCCCTCACCATGCGCACTGACGTGGAAGTAGTGAGGGAGCTTTTATTGATTACTTTTAATAAGTAATTGATTTTCAGAGTTTGGCCTAATCAAAGATATCTGTTTTCTCAGCTCAGAAGCCTTACGCTGGTGATTGTCTACAGAAGAAAATTTGTCTTTGTTGTTACTAAGGTTCATAGGAATCTAGGTTCAGCCTGATAATTTTTTGAGCTGGTCACATATGTTAGCTTTTGAATGTTTAATTTCCTTCTTTGTATAGTTTTAAAATAAACTCCTCAGGGGAGAGAGACTAAAAATATCACAAATTAGACCTTAACGAAGGGAAAAAGAAAGGGGAAATTCTAATCTGCCTGCTAGTCGCCGACTCCCAGTGTCTACAAAGCTGCCTATTACCTGGCCTAGCATATGATATTGCTGTCTGAATGTACTTTTTTTCTTTTGAAATAGGCCCTTACTTGATCAAGTAGGATAAGCCTAGAGATGAAGAGAACTGTCAATTAGAAGTTCTTTTGGCTTTCTCACTGTCTGCTTTGTATGAACTATTTCCTCTTCCATTGTTCTTCCTTTTGACTTTGTTGCTTCTTACCCCTCTCTTCCTGTTCTGTTTCTGGGAAACACAAAATCAGCACTTTGCAAAATTTTTAGCTTTCCTTGGTGGAGATAGTTGAAAGTACAATCAATCTTTTCTTTTCCTCAATCGTCCCATCTCAAATGGACTGAGGAAGACCTCCGAGAGATAAATTAATAGTAATTCTTTGGTAAGATTGGAAAGTTCCAAAGAGAACAATGAGAACAATGTGTGTATCTCTTTATTACTCGCATACTTTGTATCATTTGATTCTAACTTTGTCAGGAAGAGGGAGGCCAGTGTTGTTAATTAGCCCTTTTTTTAGGTGAGGAAACTGTGGGTCCCTCACCAGGGCACAGTGACTGGCCCACTGGGGTCCTGTGGTGAGTGGCCATGGAGAGATGTCAGGCCCAAGCACTGTGGCCTGTGGGATGCCCCAGCCCCCGAGTGCCAGGCCCTGGACTTCATTCTGGCTTTATATTGATGTTATTGAAGTTCCCTCCTCCCTCATAACATTTGCCTTTGCGCAGTGACTGCTTGGCTTTCCATTACAATGGGAGTTGGATTCAAACAGTATCATTCTGAACTTTATTTGTTTTTTACTTTTTGCTTGAAAACTTTATTAAAATAAGGATTAAATCTGAAAAAAGAGCAATGAGAATGCTAGCCCTTTGCATATAATCAGCAAGAAAAAGGAAATAGGGAGGGAAAGAGAGGAAAGGAAGGAAGGGAGGGAGGGAGGGAGGGCTGAATTTTATTTTTTATTTTTTGAGACGAAGTTTCACTCTTGTTGCCCAAGCTGAGTGCAATGGTGTGCGTTGCCTCCTGTGTTGAAGCGATTCTCCTGCCTCAGCCTCCCAAGTAGCTGGGATTACAGGCATGTGCAACCACGCCTGGCTAATTTTGTATTTTTAATAGAGATGGGGTTTCTCCATGTTGGTCAGGCTGGTCTCGATCTCCCAACCTCAGGTGATCTGCTCACCTTGGCCTCCCAAAGTGCTGGGATTACAGGTGTGAACCACCACGACCGGCCCCATTCTGAACTTTATTAATGGCTTGTGTAAATCTGAACTTCAACAATCTCGATTCTTATGAGAAATAGAGATGTAGAGTCTCCTTTTTCTTTGCTACTAATTTGGCTAAAGTTGCATACCTAATTTTTAAACTCTCCTGATCTCTGTTTTGTCTTCTGTGAAACTAGGGGTTGCCTGTAATGTACTTTCACAGTGTTTTATAGCCCCGACTTTCCATGTTAAAATTGGGATGGAACAGATCCTTGATTGTGAGGGGACTTTTTTTTTCAAAGCGGTATGGGATGAGCTGACTTATGTGTAAGCTGATGTTGCTGCTGCTTTTCTCTGAATGTAGTTAGGAGGGCTGAAGTGTGTGAGTTCTGAGATGTAGAAAGGCTGCGTTGTTTATCCTGATGCCACTGACAGGTCAGACTGCTCTTCTGGCTGTGTTTTCACTCGGTTGTGTGCCTGCAGTTCATATCTACAAAGGACCAGCTGTGGGCCAGGCACTGTGCTGGGTGCCGTGGGAAAACCACAGCAAACCACACGAACACTGGCCCTCAGGGAGCCTGTAAACCAGTGTGAAGATCTTAGAAGCTCACGATACACTCCTAATCTTAGTTAGCAAGTATGGAAAATGACTCTGGGTGGGGGAAGCACATATGGGAAGTACCCCTCTAATCTCTAACCTACCCCCAAGGCCAGGCAGAATTCATTTGAAGCATTCTGGAGAATAGTTTTTTCAAGATCCTCAGAAGCTCTTTAGTGTGCAGGCAACCCCCGGATACTGGAATTGTCACCTGAGCTGAGGCATTCCTCATGGCAGTTGTAAGCCCGGTCTCTCCCACAGCTGGGACAAAGCACCTCTATTGTCTCATGCTGGGATGGCTGTTGTTATTCCAGGGCCTGGATGAAGCTCAGTTAGTTTGCTTAGGATGAACACATGATTTTTGGGTCAATTTTCAGATAATGTGAACTCTACTTGTACGTTGTTTATTGCTTAAGAGCTTTATCTCTTAAAAATGAGTAAAACTACTTGGTGCTTTGAATGGAATGCAGGTATCAGCACACTAATACTTCCTTATTTTTTATAAGGAAGTGTAAATGCATTCTGCCATCACATTTAATATAGAGATGTACGTAATTTAATCACATTATTTCTCTTGGATTAGTAATGAATATTGCAAATCAATCCGTGAACACCTTTTACAGGTTTGTTTTTTAACCTATTGATGGTTTCATTTGAACTGTGTTTGGAAATTTAGTTTATTTCTTACTCCATTGTAGATGTTCATTTTTGTATTTTTTATTGAGACAGAGTTTCACTCTGTTGTCCAGGTTGGAGTGCAGTGGCACGATCTTGGCTCACTGCAACCTTCGCCTCTAGGTTCAAGCGATTCTTCTGCCTCAGCCTCCCAAGTAGCTGGGACTACAGGTGCGCACCACCACTCTCGGCTAATTTTTATATTTTTAGTAGAGTCTGGGTTTCACCATGTTGACCAGGCTGGTCTCAAACTCCTGATCTTGTGATCCGCCTGCCTCTGCCTTGCAAAATGCTGGGATTACAGGCGTGAGCCAACGCACCGGGCCCATTTTTGTATTTTTTAAATGCAGTGTTTCAAATTCTTGACTTGTATTCAGTAGTCAAGACTGGTGCTTCTACCCAGTACCCAGATTACTGTGCTGTTCTGACAGTAAGTTGTTACAAAACTATTTTCCAAAGGTTGGAACTGATTTCAGGGTTTACATTTATGCTCTGTTTAACATCTGAAACTAAATTAATGCTAGCATTCAGAACTAGTAAAATCATAATTAGTGATTTGTCCTCTATTTGACACTGAACCAGCAGACATTTCCCTTAGCTTTTGGTGACATGGATTGATGTAAAATGATTTGGCGATTTACTATAATTAATTAGCGATAGAGTATAATTAATGCTTGGTGTTTTGAATGAACTTAATTTGAGAATAATGAGAATTTAATTTGAGATTTGAGTTTGTGATACAATTTTAAAGATTGATGGAATACCTAGATTCCTGGTTCTTGGACCTTCAGGAGGAGAGAGTTTCATGTGTTAAGTCTTTATTTGGTCTCATTCAAGGAAGTAAGATTTTTTATTTGTTTATAAACTCATGCAGTATATCGTTTTACATATTCAAGGACACATAATATGTTCTCTGGAGAAAGCAGAAAATTGTATTGCATTTCAGCCTTGTAATATCCTCACATTAAGCTGATCAATAGGGGTATTTATCTCCTTTTGTTGAGCACAGAGAAATTAACTTTTCCAAAGCATAATTTGTTATTGTTGAAAGTCATGTTGCCCTGTGCATACAGGCTTTTGTATGTTATTACACATAAAAACCTATGGTACATGTTTTTAAGTAAGCCCTTAATTTTAGAATAGATTTTAAGTTTACAGAAAAGTTTCAAAGATAACACAGAGAATTCTGATAGAACCAGCGTCTACTTTCCCCTGTGATTACATCTTACATTACTCTAGTACATTGGTTACAGGTAATGAACCAGTATTGGTACGTTGTTGTTAGGTAAAATTTATGGTTTATTTGCCCTGACATCCCATTTTCTGTCCCAGGATCCCATCCAGGGTACATTTCATTTAGTCTCCATAGCGCCTCTGCTCTGGGATAGTTTTTTAGACTTGCCTTGTTTTTGATGACTTAACAGCTTTGAGGAGCAAAAGTGCTTTTCAGGTTTTTTGTAGACTGTCCCTCAGTTGAGAGTTGTCACATGTTTTTCTCGTGATTAGTCTGGAGTTACCCATTTGAGGAGGAAGGCCACCCAGGTAATGTGCCATTTTGTATCAGGGGTCTATGCGATCAGCATGGCTTATGATGGTTGATGTTGATCTGGTTGATGTTGATCACCTGGCCCAGGTAGTGTTTGTCAGGGGTCTCCACTGTCAAAGTGACTCTTCCCCCTCTTTCCATACTTAGTCTTTGGAAGGAAGTCACTTAAGGAAGAGGGAGTTCAGCTCTACCTCCTGGAGGGGTTGTATTTACATTAGTTATTTAGAATTCTATCTGAGAGATTTATCTATTCCCCAGCAAGGGACCGAGATTTTCAGTGGGGATAGAAGGCACTGTTGCAGAGGAGGTGCTAGGATAGCATGGTGACCCAGCACAAGGTTTCTGGAATGTGGTCCTGGGCCGTGGAGAAATGCAAATTCCAGAGACCTGCCTTGGATCTCCTGACTCAGTCTCGGTGGGGTGGGTTGGTCTGGAATTCTTCCTGTTGAACGGGTTCCCCAGGTGATTCTGATGCATATTCAAAGTTGAGAACCTCTGCGGTGGATTAGCACTTGAACCCTAGGTGTGCCGGCCAGGAGTCAAGCCCTCACCTCCTTCCTCACCGCTCACACCTCATCCCTGCTGGTGGCATCTAGCTCTGAGGCTCCCCTGCGAGGGCCCCTGTGTGACCACTCCTTCCATGGTTTTGACCACTTGGATCTCTCTGTCTGAGGCTCCCTTTGTATCAACCCAGGGGCTTTGCTTTCTGGATAACTTCATTCTTAGTTTGGTGGACCCAGAGTTCCAGTAAAGGGAGAAACCAGTTATAGCTGAGAACCCTATTGTCAGGGCCAGAGTAGGGAGGTCCCTAGATGCCAGGCTTGTCTGAAAACAGTTTTGTTACTTGTAGAGAGACAGAGAGACTGAGACCCCACATGGACTGTGTTCAGGTTTGGGCAAATCAAAAATCACCAGAAAATCTTCTAGTTTCCTTGTGTGTCTGACACCTTGCGCTCTGGGACAGCCCTAGGTCTTGGGCACATTCCCTGGTTGAAGTAGGAGGGCGGTGGCCTGAAGAGGTTTCTTTGGGTTTGGGGTCTGGGTGGCCATAACCCTGGTGCCATCTGAAGAAGCCTGGGCTGTGACTGGGTTTGTGAAGTGGTCCTAGCCCAGGGACTGGAGACCCAGTGTCTCAGGAAGGTGCACTTCTTTCATAGATGGGGACCAGAAATCTGCCCTGGTGCCATTCTGGTGACCCTGCCCACCCAGCCTGCCAGGCCTCCTCTGGGCAGCAGGCTCCTGCCCTGCCCACGCTTATGTGGGAACGGAGGTGTTGGTAGTGCAAGCAGTGGCTCAGAAGCTGGCTGGGGAGGGGCTTGAAGGGGTCCTTTTAACTCCTGGCTGACTGACTGAAGGTTGCAGAGAATCTTTTTTGGGAGAGAGGAGTGGCTGACCTTTCTCTTGGGTACAGGAAAAGTCAGTTAAGGCCATTGGCCTGTTTCTCTTTCTGGTCACTACCTTCTCTCTCCTAGTGATGGGACCATTCCAGGTTTGGGTGGAAGGCCAGGTCGGGGGAGACTACTTCCTGCTCCTCCCTTCCCAAACTATTATACACAGATGAGAGACTCTGTTGTATTCATGCACATGGATATCATTTATAGTACTGCATTTTGTTTTTTAAAAAATGACTGGGCCAGGCAGGGTGCCTCATGCCTCTAATTCCAGCACTTTGGGAGGCTGAGGGGGGAGGATTGCTTGAGCCCAGGAGTTCAAGACCAGCCTGGGCAACATAGCAAAACCATGTCTCTACAAAAATTACAAAAAAAAAAATGCCAGTAGTCCCAGCTACTTGGGGGGCTGAGGCAGGCGGATCACTGGAGCCTGGGTGGTCGAGGCTGCAGTGAGCTGTGATCAGGCCACTGCACACCAGCCAGATAACAGTATGACCAAAAAAAAAAAAAAAAAAAAAAGACATGTGCACTGCCCCTTTTGAAAATTATTTTCTTTTCAATCTATGCCTCTGTGTTATAGTTTGTTTTCTCTTTTGACCTGCAGATTTCTGATACATTTTAAAAATATCTTGTTCTTTTTCCAAGTTTTCGCTTTGACTAATTTAAAGTTGCAAGTGTGGATTTTGGTGGCTTTGTGTAGATGAATCACTTGACCTGAAAACAAGGACTTTCGCTTTCCTAGAAAATCAAGGACAGAGTTTCTGGAGTGGACTGCTCTTGGGTTTTCCTTAGAAGAAGGTTGTTGGAAGCACAGTTTCTGTGAGTTAAGAGTGGGCTTAAACCAGGTAATCTCCAAAGATTTCCTTCAACTCTCAAGTTGAAAGAGGCCTTGCCGAGGAAACAGGCAGCTAATGGGCAGAGCATCAAACCAGGGGGGTCTAGGTCCAGGCCCGGAGGCTTCTTGCTGTCAGAGCGCCTCCTCACGTCAGCAGGCATTCCTGGGATTCATAGCAACAAAAGAGCCCTCTGCTTTGAAAGGAGTTCAGTCTGTCACTTCTGTAGTCTGGACTCTGGAATCTAGGGATTTGCTTAAGCTCATAGCCCAGAGTCTTGATGTAGTATGACGTTCTGAGTGATTTCCTGAAGAAGGTGTCCTGAACCATGGGCCTGTGGTGATCAGTGCATGGACTTCAGGATATCCGTGAACTTCGGGGTGGGAAAAAAAAATCCTTATTTCCACCAACTTTTTACTGAAATTCAGTATTTCCTTCCCTCATGAATGTAGGTAGCATAACCCATGGCATTTAGTCATCAGAGAAATGATCACTATTTTCCTGTTATGTAATAGTTCTGCAGGTGTGTTGAAAGAGCAATTGCTTTTATCATTGTTTTTAAATTATGGTTGTTATTAGCACTGCTGCTACCCTCTCATTTGGCGTGTCAATAAGGAAATATGTAGATTTCTATGTCTCAAGTTTGTTTTTAAGTAATGTATTAATAACTGTGTTCCATATAATTGCATAAAATGAAAATTATTTAAAAGCACCCTCCAGGGGAGTTTCTAGGCCTCACCATTCTGCCAAGGGGAGAGCAGGACCTGGCTGGGGACCAGGTGTCACCATGTCCTCTTATGACAGAGCTGCTGGGACCGAGGCTGCTGGCCAGAGACAGTCTACACGGGCATTGCAGAAAAGTAACTCAATTTTGCTGCTTAACAGAATTCTTTCTAGTCATCCAGTAATGGCAAAACACGCCCCAAGTGGGTAAAATGAAAACCTGTTATCAGAAGAGAATATAGAAAGAATTTTATTTAAATTGGATAAAAGCCTAGTTATTGTTTTTATAACTTTTATTTAATTATTTAAGTTGTCATAGCGGGGAAAAATTAAATCCAGTTTCTTAGTTGAAAAAAAACCCCCTAATGTAAATTTGTGTTCTGGGATGTGTGATTATTTACTGTTATAGCATTTGGGTTGGGGTTGGGTTGTATGTTGGGTACTTAGGGGTTTATAATAATTTCAGTATCAGGACAATGTCAATGACTTAAAATCTCTTGCATGAAAAAATTTGACTTTCTGATTCTCAGGGTTGTTGTGACAAAATGGTCCTTGGAGGTTTTGACCCTGTGTTTAAAGAAATATGCCATAAAATAAAAAATAATTTGGAAGAAGAATTGGCCTACACATTGCTTGTGTTGTGCCTTCTTGCATGTGGAACTATAAATACCAGCTGCTACAAATTCCCTTACAATGATGGACTGCATGAGGGTACATTCTTAAAGTATTCATGTGGCAATAGTAATAGCTAATATTTATTGAGCACTTAATATGGCTGAGCATTTCATATGTGTTACCTAATTTAGTCCTCCCTACAGCCCCGTGAGGCTGCCCTCAGCCCCGTTTAACAGATGAGGTAGCTGAGTTAGAGAAGTGAAGCAGTTTATCTGCATGCCAGTCCTGGCAGCTTGGGTTTGCAGAGCTCCCACGTGGGTGTGTTCTATTTGCACGCCTGTGCAGTGATCCTCTGTGTGGGCCACAGCCTTGACCCTTCGGCTGGTTTTGTGTCCGCACCCTGCAGGTTAGTGAAAGCCTGTGGGCAGGCATCCCACATTCTTAATTATTTTAGCACCGCAGCCAGAGTGAAAATGCTTCCTTCTGCGGGGCTGTCTGAGCTCCACGTGTTTATCTCCGGCCACCCTCCAAGGACTGCATCCCTGCAGGGGCCTGCAGCCTGCTCTGCTTCAAGGCTCAGCCACAAAGCTGCCTCAAAACCCAATGGCCTGCGTCATCTGACTGAGATAGAGGTCAGCAGGAGGCAGAATGACACGGGTCACTTGCTCTGGTCTTCCCAGGTGGGGTTTCAGCAGTGCCAGGTAAAGAGATCTCAAAGTGCAAACTGAACACACAGCTACTTTATTGAGACCTAGATTCCTGAGATGTATTTTTCTGGCATTGCTTTTTCTTGGTGTGAATTTTCTTTTAAAGATAAAGATAATATACTGACTCTGAAGCATAGTTTTTGAAAAGAGAGATGCTTCCTGTAATCTCACCATCCTGAAAGAGAAACTTTTCATATTTGCAGCTCATCCTTGTAAGTATTTATAACTTTTGTATTATTTCTATTCTTCTCACTCTGAATATTTTTTCCACTTTACTCGTTTTTCAAATAGTTTTTTCATGTCGTATGATATCCCGTGGAGTTGAAAGCACTACCACTTGCATAAGCAGTGTGCTGAGTTGGACATCTAAATTTTTGCTCCAGTAGAGGTGACTGTGTACATTCTGGGTGTATTTCTCTTCTCCAGTGGAACCATTTTCTTAGTGTAAATTCTGTCGAGAGGGATCACAGAGTTACATGGTATGGACATCTTTATGGCTCATGATGCATCTTGCCATAACATTCTTCCAAAGGGTTATGCCAATTTTCAGTAGTGTGGAAGTATCAATTTCACCCAAACTATGCTGCTTTTGAAAGTCAGTGTAAATGGTCCCACCATAAAGGCATTTTGAATTGATTTATTCTAGAGGACCGTGTCTCAGAGTGATGATAAAACAGTGTCACTGCTGTTTTGAAAACAAATTGACGAGAATTTGTACATACTGTGACGACTGTGTCCTTTAAAACAGGCTAACTCTAAAACGGTCCTTGAATTTCAGAGACTCTGCCAGTAGTGCTCACTGATTTAGCACTCCATCATGGTCATCCCGAGGCCAGCCCTGCTGCCAGCTCTCGGTGTTTCCTTTCGAGCTGGTGGTCCGTTCTTTGAAGGGACTCCCTGACAGCAGATGGAACATTCTCAGCCATGGCATGACTTTTCCCTTTAAAGGCGACCTTAGTTTTTGTTAGTAGACTGTTTTGTAGGGACTTGTTTGGGGCATGATGTTGGTGATGGGGCTGGATTATCCATATTTTTGGTCACTGGCTAAGTGAGACAGAGGTAATGGGATTTATTTCTTTTAATTGCTAATCTGTTCCTTAAAGACATTTTCAGAAACAGTTGAAAGTATTGTTAGATTTTCATACCCATAACAGGCAGATAGCCTCGCACAGGTACTGTTTAGAATACAGGGTGTGTTTAGAATACAGGGTGTGTGTGTGTGTGTGTGTGTGTGTGTGTGTGTGTGTGTAAGTCTATGGAGGTATGTGTATTAGCTGTCTTTTGTTGTGTAAAAAATTAAGAGTCCAGGTAAGCCATACCCAAACTCCAGACCCACAGAAACAATAAATGGGTGTAAGCTGCTGAATTTGCAGTGACTTGTTACACAGCAGGAGGTGACGCTTACAATGCCTGGGTGTACTCTTACAGTACTCCTGGTACTCTTGGTCAGACTTTGCTTCCTCCCAAGCAGGACTCCCTGAAATTGCTACCCTGGATAGTAGAAATCGCTTTATACCGTTCCCTTCAAGAGGGTTAAAGGAGACAAAAGGATGAAGAAGAGGCGCAGGTGGGGCTGAGTGGGGAAGGTGGGCCTGAGAAACGCGTTCTGGTAGCAGGAGAGCCTGGGAGTGGGGCCTCGCCACTTGGGAAGGTCTCTGTTCTGCATGGCTCTGGGAGGGCCTGGGAAATGGGGCGAACCTGATGTATTTCTTTCTCCTTCTCTTACCTCTTTTAGGTTTCATTTTTCTTCTTTTATTTAGGGATGGGGTCACGCTCTGTTGCCCAGGCTGGAGTGCAGTGGCACCATCATGGCTCACTGTGGCCTGAACGACCTGAGCTCAAGTGATCCTCCCACCTTAGTCACCCAAGTAGCTGAGACTACAGGCATACACCACCACACCCAATAAAATGTTTATTTTGTTTTTTGTAGAGATGGAGTCTCACTGTGTTGCCCAGGCTGGTGTCAAACCTCTGGCCTTAAGGGAGCCTCCTCCCCCAGCCTCCCAAAATGCAGGGATTACCGACTGGAAGCTCTGTACCTGGCCTAGGTTTTCTTTTTCTCCACTGCTTTGTATTTGTTCAGTTGTCAGCTTTCAGAGTGGTCTGTGAAGGAGAATCTTGGCCAGGAGCGCGGGTTGGGGGCCGGGTCTGCAGGTCAGCAGCCAGCCATGGCTCTGTCCCCAGACCTTTTACTTGGCCTCCCCTCCATCTTGTGGGCATGCAGGATTTCTGTTCCCTCCAAACTATTTCCATCTGTAGTGAATAGTGTTAGTTTGACTTATGAATTAATATTTAAGCCATCAAATTAGTTTAGTAACTGGCTGGAGGCTTCTGGCTCCATTTTCCTGCTGCCTATGCAATGTTGGTGAAACTCAGGAGTGGGAAAGATGTGAAGAGAGCCATGACACGCTTGGGAGGAGCTCCTCTCATCTGAGGACACCTGCCGGTATGGTCAGCCGGGTGAGGCCCACACACACCAGTGCTGGGATCCTGGTGCCTGCTTACCTCTCTGGAGCCAGGGAGGCTCTGACCTGGAAGCCTGGACCCCCTTCTGTATTTATCTCATAGATACAATTCCATATCCCCAGGTATATACTTGTAATGTTATTCATGTTACGTGTGTCGTTGAAACAAATGCAATTTGCTGTTAATGTAATACTTCTCATGACAAGCCCTACATGGCCTACTTATGATGTCTGATATGAGCTTAAAAAGCCTAATAGGAAGTTCACCTGCAAAACTGGACCCTTCCCATTCAATAACCTAATTAGTATTTTGTGAAAGGTGGTTACATTTTGGTACACTGATGATACTTTCATTTATTTAGGAATATCTGTTACTGTTTGTGGTTACAGCAGAGGTTGGCAAACTGGCCATCAGCCACATCCAGTTCATCTGTTTGTGCGTGAATACACTTTTGTTAGAACCCAGCTGGCTCATTCATTTCCACAGCCTCTGTGGCTGCCCCATGTTGCAGCAGCAGAATTGAGGAATTGTGACCATGTGGCCCACAATGCCTGAAGTACCTGGCCTTTTCCAGAAGAAGATCGCAGTCCCTAGTGTGCAGCAAGGAACAGAAGTCAGGAGCGCCGCATTGGAGTCCCTGCTTTGTCCCTTTATTGGCTCGAGGTCTCTGTGCCCTCACCTGGCAAAGGGGAAGGAGGAGGCTCATTGTCTCAGGATTGCTACCATGAAATTGTGCAAGATACTGCGTGGTTCCCAGCACTTAATAAGCACTTAATAAATACTAATTCCTTCCCTCTATTACTCACATCCCTGGCTCTCATCCTTGAGTAGTTGCTGTCTTTCTACATGTGAAAAATTTGAGACAAAAGGTGGGCATCAGCGCCTGTGTTTTCAGAAATGAAGACATCTCAAGCAGCACCATCCAGCAGAAATAGAATGTAAGCTGCCAGTGTACGTTAGGTGTGTAACTTCACCTCCCCCAGTAACCACAGTAAAAAGATTACAAAGAAATAGATGAATTTTAATGTCTTCTTTAACCCATTATAACCAAAATATCTCAACATATAATCAGTTACATAAATGACATTCATTTGCTTTTTCTGCCTGTCTTTAGAGTCCAGTGTGTGTTTGCCCTTACAGCATGGCCTCGCTGGACTCGCCACACCTTGAGTGCTCAGTGGCCACGTGTGGCCGGTGACTGTCTTGTCAAACAGGCCTCAGATTCTCTGACACCACCTAGGTGTCCCCTAATTTGGTTCAGTTCTGACACTAGTTTCTCAGGGTTTGTGCCGGCCTCACAAGTTTTAAGGGCTCTGTCCCACAAGACTATGTCCATTTCTGACACCAGTTGCACGTCCTAAGCCACCTGTACTTCTGATCAACTGGCTGTAAATTGGGGTTCCCATGGCTTCACTTCAGGTTCCATAATTTGCCAGGACAACTCACAGAACTCAGGAAGTCGCTTTGCTTATTGTTAGTGGTTCCTGTAGTGCAAGATTGTCCAACTGGTGGTCCAGGACAGCTTTTAATGTGGCCCAACACAAATTTGTATACTTTCTTAAAACATGATGAGATTTTTTTTTTTTTTCTGTAGTTTTCATTTTCTCATCAGCTGCGGTTAATATTAGTGTATTTTATGTATGGCCCAAGATAATTCTTCTTACAGTGACCCAGGGAAGCCAAAAGACTGGATACCCCTGGTTTAAAGGATACAACTCAGGAACAGCCCAAAGGAAGCGAAGCACGGGACAAGGGGTGGGAGCCTCCATACCCCCTCGGGGAGACACCTCCCAGCTTCCATCCCAATGAGCTCATCATGCAGAAGCTCCCCGCATCCCATCCTTCAAGAGTTTTTGCAACCCAGTCTCTGGGTCCCCACCCCTCCCAGAAGTTGGGGCAGAAAGTTCCTGCCCTCTAATCACATGTGTTGTCTTTCTGGCAATGACCAGCTTCCATCCAGGCTATCTAGGTGCCCACCCCCAACCCCCAGTCACCTTATTAGTGTAAGCTCAGGTGTGGTGCACTGGGGCTCTCTATGAATCACTAAGGCACTCTTGTTACTCTGTAAATTCCAAGGGCTTTAGGAGCTCCATGCCAGAAACCAGGGACCAAGACCAGAGATCTTTTTTATTATCCCCACCAGGGCAGCCCTGTCAGCCTGCTGCCACACCCCGCCCCACCCCTCCCCATCCCCAGCTGGCTGCGCCCTATTTAAAGCCCTCCTCTCAGTAAAACAGCTGATGCGTGCCTATTTTACATTCTTTTCTACCCTGGGTCTGACTAATGATGACTCTCACTGTGCTGGTAACTCCCCCGTTCTTGCTTCTCAGGAAGCAAATGTAGGAAAAATATAGTAACATTTCTAAGGAAGCTTAGAGATACAGAATGTTTAAATGTAGCACAAAAATTGTGACTCTACTTATAATAACTTACAGAAGAAGAACTCTGCAGTAGAAGTTAGGCATCCATGGCTGCAAGTTTTCTAAGAAATGAGACGTGTCAGTGACCCACTGCACTGCTCGTTGCCCTCCAGAGGGAAGCATGGGGTAAATTAGAGTGATTGACCAAGAAGGCCCAGGGTCCATGCAGCTCCCGCCCTGAGGAGTCGCGCTGTCCAGCACAGCCAGGCGGCCACAGGAGCCTCTGGCAGGGAATCCATGTGTCAGACATATTCAGTACAATTAGTGAGAAGGTAAACCGGAGAAGAACTCAGATTTTAATCCCTCAGAGTAGTCTTTGGCCTCTTCTCCTTCCTTATATGATGTTTCTTGATGTTTTAAGTTTTTTGACCTTCTGATTTTTGAATCAGGATTTTGGAGCCAGAATGCCTTGGCCCCGCCATGAGGTCTGACTTAGGCTGGCTCCTTCCCCCTTGGTGCCTCCATTTCCTTTGCTAGAAAATAGGTTATTGTGCAGATTAAAGTGAGTCAAACTGTGGAGAGTGGTGCCTGGCACACAGCATTAGTTAAGTATGTTTGCACTTAATTTCATAACATAAAGCACTAATAAGTAAAAAAAAATGGTATATTGCAATAATAAAAAAGAATGGTGAAAGAGAACTTGCACTGTGGAAGTGGGACATGGTTGCTAAAGGAATTTCTAAGAATCAGACTTCTAAAAAATTTTAATATTCTGAACATAGTTTCCTATAGAATTCTTTGAACTTTAAGAGCATGATTGAGATTTCCATTGCAGTATGACTCCAGTCAGAGGTAGACTTAGTGGCTCTATTTAATGCTGAAATCTTTTTAAAGAATGGTGTTTGCATCTGGCTTTGATCTTTCTGAGAGGTACAGTCATGTGTCCTGATAAAAAGTAAGTGCTTTTCTTACAACTAAGAAGGCCTGAAACTTGTAGTTGTGTGTGTGTATATATGTGAATATGTGTTTACATAACGGATCATATTTAAAACCATTTTCTTAGAAGTAGAAGGCTATAGAATATCTGTCATTTTTAGAGTGTGTAGATATGCTCTAGAAACAGACCATTGATCTGTCAAATGGTCAGGTCAGTGACTCGAATTCGATTCTCATGTGACTCACAGAAGGCTATATTGCTTAGGATTTGGATATTGATATTTAGGAATCTGAATTATTTTTCATTATTTTAAACTTAAAGATCTTAACTTTAACAGGTCAAGAAAAGAAATACTTCTGAAAATGTATTTCTAGCCTTTTAAAATATTTCAGATCAAGGAAATCATTTGGATAGTAAACTATATTACATTAAACAATTTGGCACTTACCATTTCAGTCTTCTGTGTTGGACAATCCTGATGTTAATATCACTATTTCTATCCCCTTTCACATTTTTCATTTTGACTTTCTAGATAAAAAAACACCGGGGCCGGGCATGGTGGCTCACGCCTGTAATCCCAGCACTTTGGGAGGCCGAGGCAGGTGGATCACCTGAGGTCAGGTGTTTGAGACCAGCCTGGCCAACATGGTGAAATCCCATCTCTACTAAAAATGCAAATATTAGCTGGGTGTGGTGGCAGGCACCTGTGATCCCAGCTAGCTGGGAGGCTGAGGCAGAAGAGTCTCTTGAACCTGGGAGGTGGAGGTTGCAGTGAGCTGAGATCAGGCCATTGCACTGCAGCGTGGGCAGCAAGAGAGAAACTCCCTCTCAACAAAAAAAAGAGACCTAATTTAGACAAATATTTTAGGAAGTTTCCCATTGTTTCTAATGATATCACTTAGGTAGAAAGTAATGTTCTTTTCTTATGACTAGAAGGCAGTTTTTTTAAAGCTGATGTTTCTCAAATAGAGACTATTGAGATTTGCTTTGAGTTCATAAACCTTTCTAGAAAAAACGGGCACCTGGGTTGACTGCTACTGGCAGCTTTTTCTAACCATTGTTTTCTTCTGTCTGAAGTAAAAACCCTCTGGTGTGAAAGCTGCCGTTCCTTTGTGAGGCCTGGCCCTCACTCAGATCTATATTTTTCTCCACAGCTGTTCCCAGTAGCTTCCTCAGACTGACTTCCTCTCTCCCAGGGCCATTCCAGGGCCTAATTTTCCACTCCCTCCGGGCCACCCTTCCAAATTGGGCATTGTCGTGGAAGTGTCCAGGAACCCTTCAGCTCTGAGGTCTTTGAGAACTCAGCTTGTGAGTTGCACCCTGCCTGTAGAGCTGCCGGTCCCGGCTCAGCCGAGGGCAGTGTCTGAAGGATGACAGAGGGGGTAGCGTTTGCAGAGGCTGAGAATGCCGCGTTAGCAGTTTCCACTGGTGTCTTCCCAACAGCCTCTTGGGGCCTCCTGGGAACTCTTGATCTCTTTGGCCCTGAGTCTGAGAATCGTGGATTTATTTAGAGTGTTGATTTTTAACTTTCATAAGGCTCAGCTCTAACACTCAGCTTGCTTATTTATTCCCAAAGGAGAACCTTTTGCCCATGGAGTAAACAGCACTCAGCCTCCTTCCCATTTGCCTGTATTTGGTTGGGATAAGAACCTAGAAGAAGGAAAACGATCCTTTCTTTGTTCCCAGGGAATATGGACATAGCCCTGGGTTTCACCTTAGCCCTTGCGGTGTTTTGCGTTTTAGATAGCTGATCTAGCCTCACAGATGCGCTTCTCCAGAAGTGGCCGGATCTCTGGTCCTCGTCCCTCTCCAGCACTGGGGTCAGCCGCATGTTACTGATGCTAGGTTAAACACTGAGCCAGGACTTGCCTGTCACTGTTGGCTCAGCATGCGGCCATTATTGTGGAGGACATGGGAAGAAGTCAGTGACGAGAACACCCTGCTCTGACTTCAGGGGAGCTCAGTATTAGTGACCTCCTACTAGAGTTTTTTCCCGAAACTCTTCCTTCTGGAATTGGCTTCTTCTCCCCTCCTGTTTTAATAGTGAGTGCAGCTTCCTTTCGTCTGGGAGGCGGAGTCCTCCCTGTCCTTGCCTGCATCTAGGTCTCCTGGTCCTTCCTTTACAGTGGGTTCCTGGCCACCTCCCACATCATCCCATGTGTCGACTTTTTTTGGGGGTGGAGGGGGATGGAGATGGTCTTGCTTTGTCACCCAGGCTGGAGTGCAGTGGTGTGATCAAGGCTCACTAAAGCCTTGAATTCCTGGATTCCAGCAATCCTCCTGCCTCTGCCTCCTCAGTAGCCGGGACTGCAGGTGTATGCCACTCCACTCAGCTAATTCTTTTTGTTTTTCTGTAGAGACGGGCCCTCACCGTGTTGTCCAGGCTGGTCCGAAACTCCTGGCCTCAAGCATCCACCTGCCTCAGTCTTCCAAAGTGCTGGAATTACAGGCATGAGCCACCCACCGTCTCGCCATCACTCATATTTTTGCCAGTGAGTGAGTGCCAAGGACGTTTTTCTTTAACAAACCAACATCGGCAATTGCAGTTGTTTCTCGAATCCTCTAACACTGGCCTAGTCCCCTTGTCCCTCTGCTTTCCAGCCACCTGCTTGAGGTCGACCTGTCTTCTCACCATCCGGTCCATGTGCCGGCCTCCATCAGTCCATGCCCCTTTGCTCATGCTGGTTTTCATCCCTGGAATGCCTCCTTGTTTCCCACATGCTCAGTTCAGGGCCATCTCCACTGCACCCGGAACCTGCAGGGCAGATAACTTCAGTATCGGTAGAAAGACCCCATGGTGTCTGTCAAATGTGCTTCATACTTAGTGTCTTCCGTCCCCCTTCCCTGTCTTCTGTCAGCACCCAATACCAGAGTGGCCTTTTGACACATATTGGTTCATGACTTAAATGCTAGAGCATCCTGGTCTATGGATATTTTTTCTTTGGAAAAGTTGAAGCAGCAGTCACCCACTCTACAACTATCTGAGCGCCTCATCTGAGCCAGGCGCTATTTCAGGCCCTGGAGACCCTGTGGTGGAAAAGGTGCACCTGAGTTCCTGCTCCCAGGAGCCTGTGTCTGGCAGACTGGTGGTGTGGACTGTTGTCTTTTGCTCTTATCCAGTCTTTTGAGTAGTCCAGCAGTCTTTTCTTTAACTGATTTCATTTGTCTTAAACAAGACAAAAGCCTCCATTTATAAGAATGATGTCAGAGGTACCAAAATGAAGTGTGCATCTAGAAGTCCTCATGTGGAAGATGTGGGTTTTTCAAGATTTTTGGGGGAGGGGAGGATGGAGTCTTATTCTTTTGCCCAGGCTGGAGTGTAGTGGTGTGATCTCGGCTCACTGCAACCTCCGCCTTCTGGGTTCAAGTGAAATTCTCCTGCCTCAGCCTTCCAAGTAGCTGAGATTACAGGCACATGCCACCACGCCCAGCTAATTTTTGTATTTTTAGTGGAGACAGGATTTCACCATGGTGGCTAGGGTGGTCTCGAACTCCTGACCTTAAGTGATCCGCCCACCTTGGCCTCCCAAAGTGCTGGGATTACAGATATGAGCCATCGTGCCTGGCCTCCAGCTATCTTAGTAACAGATGTTTTAGGTACCTAAGTCCTCCTCACAGTAGCTGAGTCCTTGCAGCAAGCGTTAGCTTGGCTTTGTGATGATGGTCTGACTGGTCTGGCAGATGTTCAGTATTTTCTGTGTTAGCAAAAATAAAATTGACCTATTGGTCAGAATCTGGTGGCCCTCCCTGTGAATGGACCCCTTGTGCCTTGGTGTGCTGAATCCCTGGAGTGATGTACCTGGGTCCCAGAGCCAGATTTGATTGTCTCAATTTGGGCAGGTGTCCACTGCAGGACTGGTCATGTGGCTGGGGAAGCCACACAGTTAACTCCAGACCTGGCTATCGGGGCCTGTCCTGCTGTGGTGGGGAGAGGAGATGTCAAGTTCCCGGGGGCCTGAGCATGACAAAAATCTGTGTTCCACAAGTACACTCAATTTTAACTCACATTTATTTTGCAACTTTTATGACACATTCATTGGACACTGAGTACTTTATATCATCTAAAAGCCACTTTTTTAGTTCTATGTTTAAAGAAACGTGGCTTAATGAGTTATATAGATGTACAATGAAAAAGTGCTTTCTTAAACCATTACTAGTCCAGGTGTGGTGGCTTATGCCTGTCAGTGCAAGAGGATCATTTGAGGCCAGGAGTTTGAGATCAGCCTGGGTTATTTAGCAAAACCCTGTCTCTGCAATGCTATAATAATAATTACCAGATGGATTCATGTAGAAATTGAGTCACACCATGGTGTCTGAGTCCCTTGTCATCTGATGTTAGCTTAACTTCAGTTTTGAAAAAACAGTAATACATTAGTTAAATTTGTTGAAGGGTGGTTTTTACATGCCAGTCATGTTGTAAGCAATTTGTGCTGTGTGTGGCATGTGGGTGCCTAATCAATGAGAATTTGCCTGTTTCTAGGTGGATTTTTAATTTTTTATAATGGGAAATTTCAAAATGTAAGTATCCTGACTCCTGTGGGGTATACCTGTCACTGGAGATCAGTAGTTCTCCACTCTGGTGAAGTCACTGGAGCTCAGTAGCTTCACTCCCTTCCACTCAAGGTATCTCCTTGAGTCACTTGGATTCTTTTAATGTGAATTTGTGTCTTTGTGTGCTAATCAGGCTCATGATTTTCTCATCTGCAAATGAGAAACTTGGCTAAGCTGGTCATCAAAAAGTTCCTTTTTGATTTTGTGGATACCAAAACCAAAACAAAGCACCATCACCAACAAAAACAACAGTGCAAGGGGTAATTGTTGAGGGTTAGTGGCTTAGGGAGTTAATAACTTCCACCTGGGAAATAATTTGAAAAAATGTGCCCATTGTATTTTGATTTGTCCCAATTTGGTATGGCCTGGAGCATGTCCCTTACTGCAGGCCACTTCTGGGGGTGAGTAGATGTGGAGCAGGCCGTGCCTGGCTGGGGACCTCCCCTGAGAATCCCAGTGCTGTACCCTGCCATTTGCTCCCACTTCCTATACAGTGCTACAATGTCTTGGGCGGGGACACCACAGCTTCTGTCCTATCGAAACCATATATCCTGGATTTTCTATAACACACTCAGTTTCTTGCCTTTTGTTTCTGTAAGTACTCCATATATCTTCACATTTCAACATCTTCTGGAAGCAGCCATACAGGTTTGGGGGAGGGAGCTCAGAACCCCTGTCACCATGCATATGACAGGTGGGCCCATTTGACTGGGGCAGGGTGGCCGCTCTCCAGGGTGTGCAGTCACCCAGCTGTGGTTGGGGGCTGTTTCCTGTACCATGCCATCTGCTGGCCCACCCACCCGTGGAGGGCTGCTGCATACTGCCTGCCTTGGGCTGTCCCCTGGCCTGGCAGGGGACCTCTATGACATTTTGAGCACGACCAGAAAAAGGAACTTGTGGATTTTCTTTTAGGGTTAGCTGGTGAGCAGATGATGCCAGCTAACAAGCCACCTTCCTCCTCCAGCTGGCCCGGCCGGTTTTAGCTCAGCCATCCCAGTCCAAGGCTGAACTTGGTTCAGGCTTCCAGCTCTGGGCTCCAGGCCCTGGGCTCTCCACTCCAGGGATCTTTAGCCGTCGGACCACAGGTGACTAATTGAGGGTACCATAGCCCTATGGTTTCTTTCTGGGAGTCACTACTGCTGACGTCAATTTTCAGATAATCTCTACTCTGGCCTTGGGGTTCTTCCTGACCCCTTGGAGCTCTTCCTGACCCCTTGGAGCCTCTCTCAGTAAATGGAAACCTCCTAGAAGTTTCATATGGCAGAATCTAGTGTGGGGAGTGGCTTCACTAAAGTGTGAAGGGCTGGGCAGCCAAAGGCATCTTCACCAGAGATCAGAGACTAAGAAAGCTGCTGCCGTGCCTAGGTCAGAAGGGCAAAGTGAGGACGCCCGAGAGCAGGCACTCCCCATTGCTGCTGCCACTGAGTGTGAATCCTGAGCCTGTGGCCCTGCGGCTGTTACTGGGCACTCCACCGATGCAGCTGGAACCTTCTACTCTTGCTGCTGCTGCAGGAACCTGCTGTCCCCATAGCCACGAGCACGGGTGTTGCGGGGGACAGCACTTTGCCCTTCCTTCTGCCTTTTAATGTTGCACCTGGTTCTGTCTTTGACAGAACTTAACCAGAATCCAGCTGGCTTTCAGGTACAGAGGAGGGTTGGGGCAGTTCTGACACCAGGAGGCCACATCTGGCACATAGACTCCTGAGAGTGTGGATGGAATGAAATGACCCACTACTCACCACCTGGCACGGCATGGGTAGAGAGTGATAGGTGCTGGGCATTTTCTCTATGGATCAATGGAAACAGGTATTGATAATGTGCTAATCATGCAGCTTATACCCACACACTAAAATGGAAAAACATAAAACAAATGAAAAGTTTAAAAAGACCTGCTTTGGCCAGTGGGAATGACTATAAATGACTCAGTTGCAGCTGTTCTCCAGGTAATCATCTGTGAACACTGATGTGCACAGTTCCCATCAAGGTCCTGTGTGTAGAGCCACGAAGACACTGTGGTTCTCTGGTGCGTATGTGGTAGATGGAGGGGCAGACCACCTGAAGCCCTGGTAGGAACTGTTTGCTCCTGTCAAGCAGGGAACATACACGTGCATCTTGAAAACACTGAGCTCCCTTTGCAGTTCTGTGCTTGTATTGAAAAGAGGATCGGCATTGGAGTGACAGCTCACAGGATTCCAGCAGCAGCCCCTTGGTTTCACCTAGCCATTCAGCCTCTGCCTGTCTTCTTGTGGTGGCAAGTTCTTTTGTTTGAGATCTGGACTTTGTGAGTCTTTCCTAGTTCCCTTGTTTGCACCTGGCTTTTGTCCTCGCCTTCTTCAGCTGTGCTCGGAAGAGCTGCTACAGTAGCAGTAACAGAAACCCCACTGAGCTCTATGAAGTGAGAGAAATTTGGCCTAAGGACAAAGTGTCTTGTGAAGGGGATGTTGGCAGGCCTGTGGGACTGGGTCCAGGGCATGGAGGGGGATTGGGGACCTAGAAAGCCCCCTGCCTTTCAGCTCTGTCCCTGTGCACATTACAGACTGGCCGTCCCTATCCCAGCGCATGTGGTAGTGACCTTTGCTAGCATCCTGGAGGCCATGTGTCTCCAGCAGAGGCCGGAGCCTTCAGGATCTGTTCTGTGTAATAGCCTTCAGAAAAGAGCTGCTTTGTCCCAGTTTCTTCAGCTGCCCACTCTGACCACATCTGTTGACCATCGTCTGTGGCATGGGGGGGTTGGTGTATAAGAACACACCTGCCCTTATGACCGTGTGAATGGGGGCCAGGGAAAAGCGGTGATGGCAGAGGGAGGAAGCCCTTGGTTCTAGGCAGCCCCTCTGTGGGGATTTGCCCGCAGAGTGAACTCTCACAGAGTAATGCAGAATGCTGGTGTCTGTGTGAACCAAAGGTGCCCCTATCAGCTGGAGTTTCTGCACATTTCTCCTTAGACTGGGAGATCATGCCCTTGTTACTGCACTGGTTATATATGTCAGTTGAGAGAATGGTTATTTTTATTTTCTTTCATTTATTACTATTATATTTTTTAGAGAGAGACAGGATCCCACTCCCTTGCCCAGGCTGGAGTGCAGCAGTGTGACCATAGCTCGCTGCAGCCATAAACACCTGGGTGCCAGCGATCTTCCTGCCTCAGCCTCCCAAGTAGCTAGGACTATAAGCACATGCCGCTATACCTGACTAAGTGAGATAATGGTTACTTTTTAAAAGAGCTTTAAGAATATGCTTTAAGAATATATATTTTAAACTTGGAAATTCAATATTTAAATATTAAAACTGAGAAATAATCAAGAATAATTTTCATTAAGAATCCGTCATAAGGCTGGGCACAGTGGTTCACGCCTGTAATCCCAGCACTTTGGGAGGCTGAGGCAGGTGGATTACTTGAGGTCAGGAGTTTGTGACCAGCCTGGCCAACATGGTGAAACCCCGTCTCTACTAAAAATACAAATATTAGCTGGATGTGGTGGTGCACGCCTGTAGTCCCAGCTACTCTAGAGGCTAAGGCATGAGAATTGCTTGAACCTGGGAGACAGGTTACAGTGAGCCGAGATCGTGCCACTGCACTCCAGCCTGGGCAACAGGGTGAGACTCTGTCTCAAAAAAAATTAATCCATCATAAAATGTGTTTATTAAAATCATTCCTGAAGAAGATAGAAAATACCCAAACTCAGGGCTTTTAATCTTTTCGTATTAATTAAAGGGGATACTTTAAGTTGATTGCCATGTGACTGTTATATATAGAGCTTCAATCTGTCTGAATGTGGCTGTGTCTGTTTGCCACCTACCAAGTGGTGGGTGGCTGTGTCCAGCTGAACTTGGCTTCCTGGAGCTGGGTGCAGCCTCCTGGCTGGAGATCTGAAAAGGACTGCCCATTCTTTGTGCTTTACACTTGGCCTTGTGGGCAGATGGAAGAGAGAGCTTGTTCTCCGCCCACAGGACATATGCAGGTGGAGGAGGGAAAGAAAGAGCTTTGATTTTATTCTACTAATAATGTAGCTTTTGAATTGAGCCTCTTGGTCAAACCATGATTTAAAACACACACTCACATACATGTATATAGTAATTCCCTAGCAGAAATTTAGCTTTGTAGAGTCTCCATGTTCTGTATGATGGATTAATTTCCTTAGCTATAGGAAGGAAGAACTGATACAGGGAAAACAGCCAAGATACCATAGCCTACGAGACCCCCTTCACCCTCTCCCTCACAGGATAGCATGTACATATCCACATACTTCACAGCTCAGCTAATTCTCAAGACCTCCTGTTTGTGCTGCTCTTTTAATTTAATTTAATTAAAATTCAATTCTACTCTTTTCATAAGCTACTCTAATTTCCATTTTTCCAGTTTCGCCTTTACCTTATTCAATGGCATTATTTTAACCGAGCATATTTTGGAGACGCACTAGAAATGAAGTAAACTTCCTTTGTTTTAAAATTTCTGGTTGCAAGATTAATCAAGAATAATAAATATTTATTGTAGAATATTTGGAAAGTTCTTAAAACAAAATTTCAAGTAATAAAACCATTGCTTCTCAGCATCTAGATTAAGTTGGGGCCTGATAGTCATAAATATTTAGATGTCTGTCACATTTATTTCCATAATATGAGTTATGTATCTATTTATCTACAGGTCTCTCTCTCTCTAATTTTCATTTGATATCTGGCTTAAAATTCTAATGTTCATCCTCAAATTCTGCTTCTGTCTCATGTCTTACATCACATTCAAATAGATGTTGAATAAAGGGATAACCACATTTTTATCGTCTACACCTGGGCACTGTAGAGATGGGAGAGGTGCTGTTTGTAATTATGCTGAAACATCAGTCACCAATCAGAGCCCATGATCACTGATGTGGTCTGAATGTGTCCCTCATATGTTGAGATCCTAGCCCCCATGGTGATGGTGTTTGGAGGTGGGGCCTTTGGGAGGTGATTGAGAGGGAAACGCTTGCAAATGGGATTCATGCCCTTACAGAAAATGCCCCGGGGGCCCCCTTGCCCCTTCAGCACATGAGGATGCCAAGAAGCTGCCATGTAGGAACCAGGAAGGAGGCCCTTAGGAGACACTGAGTTTCCCAGTACCTAGATCTTGGCCTTCCAGCCTCCAGAACTGTTGGAAATAACTTCCTCTGTTTATAAGCCACCAATCTGTGGTATATTGTCATAGCCAGCCAAACAGACTAAGACAGTCACTCATCCTTGAGTGACTGACCCTCTCTTTTCTCATTGCCCAAATCTGGATTTTGTCTCTCACTTGGTCATGGTCTTCCTGTCTTCTTGCTTCCAAACTTTTCTCCCTCTCACCCACCTATTCCATTGCTACTGGGGTTGGCTTTCTGAGCTACAGATCTAATTGTTTTACTTCTCCCCTTATACACCTTTAGCTCCCCATTTCCTGGAGGCACCTTCTTGTTGTCAACGCACCTTTAAAATCTGATTTTTGCTTCACCTTCTACCATTCAACCCTTGTGAATTTTATGAATGCGATTACCCTAGGTATTCCCAAGGGAGTTGTGCACTTTTTACACCTCTGTGCCTTTGCAGATGCTGTTGCTGACGCAGGGGCAGCCTTCTCCCATCTCGACCTCCACCTCTACCACTCACCCCTTCTCCCACTGCAAGACTTGACTAAATGCCGTCTCCCCTTTGAAGCCTTCAGGATTCCCCCAGCCAGAACTAGTGACCTTTCTTGGCCTTCTTGTCCATGTATATCTGTTTCTTAATACTTCCAGACTCATTCCCAGAAGGCAGTACAGCCTGGCAGTAAAGATCTGGTTCGCTGGCATGAATCACGGCCTGCCATTGCCATAGTGTGACTTTGAGCTGGCAAAGGTCTTTGTGCGTCCGTTTTATTATCTGAAAAATGGGGTTTGAGTTTCATTCCTTCCTCACTCTGTTCTTGCTTGCTATGACTGCGGGAAGTTGCTTTCGGGCTTCCACGAGAGTGGGAACCTGTCACCCATTATCTCTTTCCCCTCTCTTTATCAGGAGTAAGGACAACGCTCCTGGTCTGGCTCTGGGCAGTGGGGTGGCTGGGCCCAGGGACTCATCATGGCCCTCCCTTTTCTCTAAATGGATGGATGATCAGGCACCTCCCACTGATGGCTTCCACCAGCCCAAGGGGATTAGTGACCTGCCTTCTTTCTCTGCCACCAAAAATCTTCCTAAAACTAGTTCCACTTCCTCCACGGCAGGTGTCTATGAGTTGGGTTAATGGCTCTACGAGGACTTGGGAAGAAACAGTCCATACAATGAAACTCTTTTCTTAGGTATTAAAGTTACTTTAGATCCTACATACAATCTCACTTGAGGAATGCTGGCTCTGTGAAATGTCTTGTTTTCATCATCTCACTCTTGAACTCCATGCATAGGTAGTATCTGGTTTTAGTACTTTTTACTTTGTTAGAGCAGTTTTGTTTTCAGTTTAGCTCTCCTCATACAATGTCGAACGATAGAACCCGATCATTTTTGAGAGCTGGAGGATCCAGCCCGTTGAAATCATTTAGCACAACGGCTGCAGCTGCCTGTAAGATGAAATGGATGTCGGGGAGAAGAGGAGGTTGCAAAGGCTGTTAGGCTTGTGCTGAGCTCTGACGGCCACAGCACATGCCTCTCAGAGCTGGCTTCCAGTGACTGGCACTCACTTACTGTCCCCAGCGCTGCCAATTGAAAGGCGTAGAGGGCGGTTACTCCAGACGCTTGTGCTTACTGGCTGGTTGAGGAGGGTGGGAGCCTTGCCTTTATTTCCAGCGTTGTAACAAGCCCTGTTTGCAACCGACTCGGTCGACTATCGTTTGCAACAGGTAGGCCTTAAGGCCAGGCCCTTTTAGGGTACCTGGGATATAACCATGGAACAAGATAGAGGGGGAAGCTGCCGTAGGAATAGGAGCAGCAGAAGGCCAGAGCCCTGGGAGGAGATTGAACTTTCTCTGCAGCTCTGCTTTGCTTTCTGCTGAAGTCGCTGAGAAAGCGAACTGAACTTTGAATTTTTGTTAAGATGATATGTAATCTTTTGAAGATGGAAAGTCATGGCAGTGGAATGTTCTGTGTGCTGTTTGTAGCCTCGCTAGAGCTTGGGTGGGCCTGCCCCCCCTTCCCTTGGGGAGCCTCTTAGCTTATCACTAGAGGAGACTTCCCCGCACTTCCTTCCTCGGAGCGAGTTATTAAATTGTGCCCGCGTTCTAGGGTAGCGCCGTGAAGCCTGCGTGGAACATGGCTTTTATTTAGGGTAAAAATAGCTTGATGCGGCATTGCCTGTCGGAGCCGGCCTCCGCTCTTCATCTTCACCTGTTTGTGGGAAGCTTCGTACACCTCTGAGGCGGTATCTGCCACTGTGGGTTAATTTGCAGTATTTGCCACCGTGGGTGCAGTTACTAGGAGGGCGGCTATTCGTGGGGAATAATGGTGTGTTTTATTCACCTTGTTCTTCTGAGCCTCATAAAATAGCATGAAGAAACCCTGTAAATATTTTGTGTAATAGCCCTACATAAATGTATTCAGATTATGTTTTTTTCTCTAATAGGTGAAAAATGACGACCTCCACTCTTTCCAAGAAGGGTAGCCTGTTCCTGAGCGACTTCAGTGTGCTTCCCGGCAGAGGGGTTTTGCACTGGAAACAAGGGCATTTCTTCCCAGAAAGTGGGAGTTGTCTCGCTTCTCCCTTTATAGT
The DNA here is from genome assembly GCA_004027715.1 of Plecturocebus donacophilus. Taxonomy (NCBI): domain Eukaryota; kingdom Metazoa; phylum Chordata; class Mammalia; order Primates; family Pitheciidae; genus Plecturocebus; species Plecturocebus donacophilus. The sequence goes on from PVKP010000511.1 coordinate 146,426, forward strand.
GCGCCTTGTAGCAATCAGCAATGTGGATCTATTTGGAATTTGCAGGAGAAAATGAAACACCCCTTTCTCTGCAGAAGACAGAGTGCCATTGCCTTTGCGGGTCACTGAGTAAGCAAGACCTGCCTCAGCTGGGCGGCAGGTCCCTTCTTAGGCACCCAGCTCGCCTCAACCAGGTGTGGCATTGGCAGTGATGAAATTCAGTTTCATCCAGGAAAGCACTGGCTGTGTTCTTTCTTTCTTTTTTTTTCTGAGACAGGATCTCCCTCTGTCACGAAGGCTGGAGTGCTGTGGCTTCATCTCTGCTCACTACGGTCTCTACCTCTTGGGCTCAAGTAACCTGCCCACCTCAGCCTCCCCAAAATGCTGGGACTACAGCCATGAGCCCCTGTGCCCGGCTGTTATTTCTAATGTGAAGTTGCCATCCCTTTTCTCACCCCAGTGGCATTCCCAGGGAGCAGTTTTCCCACCTGCTGATCGGACTCCTTGTGGTCATGAGGGCTTGGGGTGAACTAGGAGGGGAGAGTTGAATTTGCTTACATGTCAAGCTGTTTAAAATAGCCTTTTCAGGCTAGTAAGTATTGGTGCTGGTTATATTGAGGTGAAGGAGCATGTGAAATTCAACATACATTTGCGTTTTCACTATGTGCCAGAAACTGTGCTAGAGTCCACAAAGGAATGCCACATCTTCCTTGTGGGGAGTACCATGTAGAGAGGTATTCAGGTCTTTACAGTGTAGGTGAGCATAAATGCATTTTTATCATTTCTGTAATCATATTTAAATTGAGCATGTCTGTGGTCAGGCAGGCAGTTACAAATGTTTGCCGTAAAAGATTATCATTTAGTCGAGTGGAAACTATTAACACTATCAGTATTGCCGCTGGAGGAGCTGTGTGTGTATTGCGGTCCATCCGTTCCTCAGCAGCCTCTGTTCCAGGCTCATGTTTCCCACGCTTCCCATTTCAACATTCTTAGAATATGCACAGAGTGCGTCCTCAGATACTGATGGAATAGGATACATGAGTCAAGTTAGGAACAGGCGCATGCACTCAGGCAGCCTCCCAATTAGAAATGCTTTCTGAAGCAGGCAGTTGCTGCTTTACAGTGTCACTGGGAGCCAAAGTAGCCATGCTTTTGTGTCAAAAAGAAGCACAGGACAGTTCCCCGCTCCTGGCCAAGAAGGCTAATGGGAAGCTTCCTAGAGGTCTGTGGACACAGGAAAAATTTGTCCTTGTGTTGTCCTACCGGGAGACATGTGAGCGTAATTCCTGCTATTCAGAAAGATACGAGTCCAAAGTGACGCGACCAAAAGACTACCCGTACAAAATCTAATGCCACCTGCTCAGTTCTCCTGGTAACCTGAGTGGACCTGCCAACAGGTTCCCCACTGGGAACGGTAAAGGGAAAGGCCCAATCTCCAACAGCACGAATAGAGTGGAAACCACAGGATTGGCTCTGAGCCGCCCCAACATCCACTCAGGTGTTTGCAGGTATGCCCAGCCAGGGAGTCTGGGGCAGCCCTGCAGAGGTTGAGTTTGCCTTTGTGCTTTATAAGCCAGAGCTTGGGAGAACCTGATCACACCCAAAATGTCACTGTGAGGGTCAGGAGGAGGTTGAGTGCGGGATTCCTGGTAAGTGTTGAGTCTGTTTATTTAGCTGTTCTCATCTAATATGCTAAAGAAAATAAATACATTATCTGGTAGCAGGGCAATACTTGTGGTCCAGATGATGCTCCAAATTATTTAACTTGGGCGACTGGTTCCCTGCACTTAGTACTTTTTGCCTTTTTTGTGTGTTTTCATGGATGTGTGTGTGTCCACTCTTTGTCTATCTGTTGATTTTCTCATTTACCTTCTGCCTTATTTGCCTTATTTTCACGTCCCTCCCACTGCACGTCTCTCTATCAGTTAATTAATCCATTCATCCAGCCAGCCTTTTATTGATCATCTGTTCTGTCTAGGGCAGCATGATTGGTGTTGTGGACTGAACAATAAATTACAAACCCAGCATCAGGGAAGAAAAAAACTATGTATACAAATGACTCTGATAACAAATGATGCTTATTTTGAATCTATGTAATAACAATAGTGATTATTAACTGAGCATTTGCTATGTGCCAGGCCTGGCTCTGAGCACAGATTCATTCCATCAGCCCTGGGAACAGCCAGTGGGCAGGCTGGGGACAGGATGGGAGTTTGGGAAGGCTGGGGGTGTTGTCTTGGGCCTGTCTGGGAAGGTGTCTGCCTTTGAAGACTTGGTCTCCAGCCTTGGAGGTGGCCCTGGCCACTGCTTGGATCTTGTATCTGCTCCTCTCTATGCATGAGATGTTGAGCTGGTTCCTTTAGCTCAGACTCATCCACACCTTTAGGAAAAGAAGGTAATGCCAGCCTCGTGTGGTTATGAGAGTGAAATTAGACTCCCTGTAGCTGGCTCAGGGCAAGGCCTGATAAGCACTGTGTCCCTGTGCGACCTCCCCATGCATTGCTTCCTCCTGGGTTTGTTCCCCTGTGCCTCTCATGAGCCATTGCCTCCTGCCAGCCCTGCCACCTTGGCCTTAGGCTGGCTCCCCTACCTCTGCTGCTTAGGCACCCTCCTTTCTAAAGCATGGTGATAACAGCACTATCCAGACTCGAAGGAGGGGACATGCGGAACTTCAGCTGGCGTGGCACTCTCCAGGTGCTCCGTGGCCTCAGTGGCTGTCTATTGGGGGGTGTGCATGTACCCTGCTTTCCTCTCTCCTGCCCTTTGCTGCGACTCCTATGCTGTCTTGCTCTGCCTGCTGCAGGTGTGGTGGCACTGGGCAGCTGCTGTACCCCTACTGTCCTCACCTTTGACCCTCAACCCTGAGCACTCAGCTGGATTTCTCTTTTCTGGGTTGGTTGTCCTCACACTGAAGGAAGCTCAGCTCAGCACCATGGAAGGGGCAGGACCCAGCCTCAGCTCTGACATGGTCATATCTGTAGGCTTGGGCCAAGTCTTCCGTCTGCAAGTGCAATGGACCGAACTTTTGTGTCCCCCAGAAATTCACATGGTGAAACTCTAACCTCTAGTATGACTGTATTTGGAGATGAGTCCTCTGAGGAAGTGGTTAGGGTTAAAGGAAGGTAGGGCCCCTGTGATGGGATGCCTGCCCTTCTAAAAAGAGACAGCAGAGAGCTCTCTGCCACCTGAGGACACAGTGAGAAGGCAGCCGTTGGCAAGCCAGAAAGTGGCCCCACCAGACTCTGCTAGCACCTGGATCCTGGGCTTGCAGCCTCCAGAGCTATGAGGAATGAACGCTGCTCTTAAGCCCCCAGTCTGTGGTCTTTTGTTAGGGCTGCCTGAGCAGTGAAGCTGCCTCAGTCCTTCCCTGCAGTGGAGTCTCCACTTGAGGGGGTGTTGGGATGCTCTGGTGACCACTGCACCTTCCCCACAGGAGCATCTCCACTGACCAGGTTCCTTCTTGCTGAAAACAAGGCTCATCTTTTCTTGATGACAGTGAGGAGGCGGGTAGATGGGAAGATTACAGCCATTCTTTTTTTTTCTTTAATTTTGGCCTACATCCATGTTAGAAGATGATCTCATTCTGTTAGAAACACATGTGTAGACCCCTGACTACAGATCCCTGGCCCATTGACAGAACGGAGTAGACCTGGACTTCCTGCCCTCCTGGGCTCCACATGCCACCAGCTAAGGATAAATCAGAGTTGGGATGCGCCTCCTTCCAAGGTTGGATCTGCTTGTATCAGGATGCAAAAATAAGGGTGCTAGCTTTGAAAAAGCTTCTCCATTTGACTTTCTTTTCATTTCCGTTAAGTGTAGGGGATTAGAAGTGAGAGTTGGGGAGGAAGGAGGCCAATTCTGGATAAGTTTTTTCATCAGTTATGTGAATTGGAGATAAAAGTTAGAAAACCTAGGTACCATTGCTGTCTTTTGCTTAAAGGATTTTTGTACCCTCAAAACTTCTACATCCATAAAATGCATTTTTGCGGAGTTAAAGCCATTGCTTAAAAGGACGTTGAAAGGAGAGGGAAATTCTTTTCTCCATGTCTGTCAACCCCATTTAGATGGTGGCTTTTCAGTCTTTTTTCCATGCTTAGGTTTCCTCTGGTTTGTGTATTTATCACTGTACTCTATCCAAATGAGCTTTTCTCTTTAATAGGGATTCTGAAACTACTGTCATCTCCATCTCCTCTTGAACAAGTAACACAAGCAATATATATTTTTGATACTTAATATACCTATAGTTATACTATACTATTAATACAATTACTATACTATATATTACATATATATATGGGTTATATAAGATACTTCTGTTGGCCAGTGTGGAACTTCCTAACCTCTAAGTGCCTTCTCCTACGGTTTTCTAGTTTTTGTTTGTTTTCTTTCAATATGCTTTATCCATAGAAGGCATATTTTTTTTTTGTTTTTGTTTTCCTCCATTCCTTTTCTTCATTCTTAAATAGCTGAAATCAGTTACAAGCCAGTGTAATCCAATACTCTGTACTTTAACACAAAAGCTATCTGTTAATTTTGTTGAGTTTTGACAGAGGGAGGCTAGTCAGGGCAGTGGGTCTCTTAGCTGGTTTGAGTTCTTAAAAATATATTCTGGTTGCATTTAACTTTTTAGAATTCTAAACTGATACAGATAAATTGTTATTTAAAACATGGTATGACTGGCCGGGCTTGGTGGCTCAAGCCTGTAATCCCAGCACTTTGGGAGGCCAAGGCAGGCGGAGCACGAGGTCAAGAGATCCAGACCATCCTGGCCAACACGGTGAAACCCCTTCTCTACTAAAAATACAAAAAAAATTAGCTGGGCATAGTGGTGTGCACCTGTGGTCCCAGCTACCCGGGAGTCTGAGGCAGGAGAATTGCTTGAACCCGGGAGGTGAAGGTTGCAGTGAGCCAAGATCATGCCACTGCACTCCAGCCTGACGCCTGGCGACAGAGTGAGACTGTCTCAAAAAAAAAAAAAAAAAAAAAAAAAACATGATATGACTGTAAACAATTTAATGCACACTTCTCTGCCAGTCTCCCCTCTCCCCCAAAGCCTACAGCCTCACTTGTACTCAGAGGGTTCCAGCACCCAAGTGAGTCCCACCTACCTTCCTCAGCTGAGGGCCTGGGACCCTCGGCTCCCACAGGGGCTGTGAGAGAGAGGCCAGGTTTGCAGTTATATGTGGCACTAGAACCCAGGTGCTTCACGGCATTTTTTTCTTTTTCTTTTTATGGAGATAGAGTCTCACTCTATTATCAGGCTGGAATGCTAATGGTGCAATCTTGGCCCACTGCAACCTCCGCCTCCCGGGTTCAAGTAATTTTCCTGCCTCAGCCTCCCAAGTAGCTGGGATTACAGGCATGCGCCACCACGCCCAGCTAATGTTTGTATTTTTAGTAGAGACAGGGTTTCGCCATGTTAGCCAGGCTGGTCTCCAACTCCTGGCCTCAAGTGATCCACCCACTTTGGCCTCCCAAAGTGCTAGGATTACAGGCGTGAGCCACCTTGCCTGGCCTCCCAACCTTTTTTCAATGAGAAAAACATTAGCTTCCTTTTGTTACAGGTAAGAGAGTTCTTGCTAGTTGAAGAGCTGTTTCCCTGAGTCTTTCTGATGAAAATGATCCTCTTGCTACATAAAATCCTTATAGGGGCAATAAAACCTGCCTTTGGAACAAGCCGTAAAGCACTTATTGTCCCTCATGATCTACTTATGAGGACCTTGCTCCCCGGCTTGTGGTTTTCACACCCCGACTTAGGCTTGCTCCCAGTTAACGGGAGGGCTTTTCCGACACAGATGGCTGCCCCATCCACCCCCAGTTTCTGCCTTAGTGGTCTGGGGTAGGCCCCAGTAATTTGCATTTCTAAAAAGTCCCCAGATGATGCTGGTGCTGGCCGGCGGACACCTCAACATCAGATGACAAACAGGTTGAATATGAGTGGTCGCCAACTAAATGTTCACGAATGGATGTTGCGTTTTGTTGTCACTGCCTGGAGTACAGGGGAATCAGAGTCCAACACTGTAGCGTGTTCAGGTATTGAGTGCAAAGGAGTGGAACTGGCTTGTCTTCAAAACATCTTAATTTTTATTGCTTCTGCTTTATGGAATGTTACTTCCTATTTGTAGAATGAGAAGAATTAAAAGTTGATTTGTGAGCTAAAAATATGGGCAGCCATTTCTTCTTCATCGAAGCCCATAAATAGACCCGAACATTTAGACATAAAAGTAAACTGTTAGAAATAGTGTGCTTGTCATTAGGATCTGTTGATCGGATTAAAATGACAGGCTCCTTTCTTGGCTTCCTGCAGCTCACGTCATTGCCCACTACCTATTTTTAGCAGATCTTGCCCTGCTGACTCAGAGTGCCATAGGCTGGCAAATAGCCTGGCTCTTAGGATGGGCAGCACTCTGCCCGGGCACCAGGAGAGGCTGTGCCTGTGAGGGGACCACTTTGCAGGCAGCCCGCCCCCTTGTTACTTCACCCACCGAGAGGAGCCACCTCTGGAGCCCTTGTTTCCTGGGCCCTTTGAGAACTGTGCCAGGTGGTGCTGCCTGGAGTGTCATCACTTGGTTTGACATCTTACTGCATCCCCCGCACCTGTCCTCATCTTAGGTGAAGGCATCAGGCCAGGAGGCCCTTGGCGCCTCCTGCCTCTGTTCTGGGTACTCCTAGGGGAAAAAACATTCATAGGTGGAGCTCGTCTTCAAGGGGCTGTACCTTTTTCTTTAAGGCTGCTCTGCAGGTGGATCTCTCGCCACCAACTGATGCACCCAGGCGAGATTTGGGTGGAGGGAACAGCCTCTGAGCTGTGCCAGAGGAAGGAAGGGTGTGGCAGGTCAGCCTGAGGCCAGGGAGGAGAGCCCTCATCTGCAGGGCTAGGCAAGGAACCAGCCAGAGCCCAACTCCTCCCCTTTATATCGCACACAGATGCACACGGCTAGGGTAGTGCTCCTCACGTTAGAACCTGCAGCAGTTGGATGACACTGCTTAGAAGTTGTCTGCTCCCACTCAGGAAAGTTTGAGGCTCTGGAAATTGCCAGGAGCAGCACAGCTGAGCGGGTGGGTACTGCACATGGGAGCCACTCCGAAGCCCCTGGGGCTGGGCTCAGCCATGCTGCACGCTCATTTTCTCATTTGTTAAATGAAGAGGTAACAGCGGAAGATCTCTAATCCTTCCTTCCAGGATTTAAATTCCAGTAATTTGTAAGAGGATGTTGAGGCAGGGATGTAAACTACAGCCACACTGATAAGAAACTGGTCATTTTTCATCTCTCCCATGTAACCTCTGTGCCTTCACATTTTTCTCTTCGCTCCAGAAGAAGAGTAACCGGGTATGGAAGAAGGCTCATTGGTTTTCAGGACAGGAGCATATGTAGTGTCAAGTGCTTAACAATGTAGTGAGCACACCCTGTCCCCCTTGCCATGCTTACCTGCCAGAATGCTGCCGCGGACTTATCAGACTGTCTTTGGGATGTCCTTATTTGTTCCATGTGTTAGTGTAGTTTATTGTATGTTTTTGGAGCACTCTTGTGTTAAACTTCTCTAGAGCAAGGAGCATTTCAAACTGACTCACTTCATGATAGATCTGATCGTAGGGATGTCTTTAAGTGCTTGATATAGGGTTTAGTTTTTCTACCTTGACAATTCGGGCAAATCTGTGGTGTACATTCTTCTTAGAGCTTCTGAGTTGTGTCCATAATTTGATATGTGCAAAAATGACATGGCTGCTGGTGATGGTTATGTTTTTGATAGGCCACTCAATATTTTCATATCTGTTGTATATTTAACACCTGAATAATTATCAAAATTTTATTCAGTGATTTTTCTTTCTGGGAGGAGCAGAGGTCAAGCTATCAAAAGTGTTTTTGTTGTTGTTGCTGTTGTTGTTTTAAAGTATAATTGGAAACAAAAGGAAGAGCCTTCATAGGTTAGTAGTTGATTCTGAAAAGCAGGCTGCTGATTGTGTTGTGGGCTCTGCCCCGAGCTTTGGGAAAGCTTCCCCAGCCCTGCCTTGGTGACTGGAGAGATGGATGAGATTTTGGAAACCCCACACTCCTGCTCAGCCTCACTGCTGACCAGCTCCATGCCCTAGGCAGGGAGGTACTTTGCTTGCCTTCATGGGTAGAAGATGGTTTGCCACTTGGTGGTTTCTGATGGCCCTTTGAGCTATCACATTTTATGATGGTCTTGACATTCTTTATAAGATGTGATTTCTTAGTTATCAGGATCATTATATTCAGTGTAGTCCTAAGGCAGAGAGAATCATAGAATAAGTTGCCCAGCTTCAGCAGTTACCAGTGAATGCCCTTGCTTACCGGCCAGAGTGCTAAGACTCCATAGGCTCTAACTAACGAATTCTTTCTGAATTGAAAATTTCAATAACAATCATTCCTTAATATTATCAAGTATGTAGTCAGTGTTCAAATTTTCCCACCTGTCTCAAAATGTTATTTACAACTTGGTTATTAAAGTCAAGATCCACATAAGGTCCACACATGCATTTGGATGATCTGTTGATTTGTCCAAATTCTCCCCCACCCCCTTTTCTATGCCAGTTGATTTGTTGGTGAAACCAGGTCTTTTGTCATTTGGGTGTCCCACAGTCTGCAGTTACTGACCAGGTCCCTATATTCCCTGCAGGTCGGATCCAGAGCTGACCTGGTGTGCTTTTTCTGGCAAGGCTGCATCATGGGTGGTGTGCGTGCATCTACCAGGCCATGACCCATGTGAGCAACCTGGATAGCCATGGCCTTAATCTGTAATTCACAGGGGTTGCAAAGTGTTGATTTTCTGCTTCTGTCACTCCTTCTGCACTTGCTAGCCAGGTGAGGAGAGTACTTGTCAACTATTGCCCGACACACAGTTTATATGGGAAAGTCTTTCCCTTTCTTACCAACAGAGTCAGCTTTTCTCTAATGGTGGGATTCTTCCCAGTCCTGTGTCATAAAGCCAATCCATGAAACCGAAGGTAAGCATCGAGCAGTGCAGGCTTTATGGGATGGCTGTGGAATTGAGAAGTGGCAGCTTGGCTCACAAATTGGCTTCTCTGTCCATGAGAGGCAGGAAGCCACAGAAGTACGACATCTTGAATGAAGGGGTTGGGCGTTAATATCCAGGGGAGGAACGTTCATGCCTTTACTTGGAATGGGGGGAGAACATCTGGAAACTGGATTGCTGCCTGTCTTTTTATTCCTTTATGGTTTCTTGTCATTGCCATGGTGATTGTCAGCTGTCATGGTGCAGTGGGAGTGTCATGGAAATGAGATGATAATGAAGTTAAAGACTTTTCAGAAGTCAAGTAAGCTGCCTTCCTGGACCCCACTGGTTTCAGCTGGTGTGGTCCAGCAGGGAACTTCTGCCCTCAGGCATCCTGTTTCTGAGACTAGAGTTGAGGCCGGGTAGAAATTTGTCTAAGTCATGTAGGCATTGCATGGGGTAATGTATTTATTGTAGTTTTCAGAATAAATAGTTCTGGTTCCCTAGTACCCACCAAAGTGAGCAATGAATTTATTTGTTTATTTGTTTTTAGTAGTAATTGTAGAACTATGATTTAAGGTATTTTGGATGTATTTTTATCCACTGCAGTTGACACCCTCATTGCTGCTCAGATCGCCCCAGCCTTGACCTGTGACAGCTGCCTTAGGTGGCTGTCATGTTCTCTTACCAGGTGCCTGTAAGTCCTTAATAATCACACCAGAAAACAGGGAGCCGTGGGGGACTCCAGGCTCCTTCAGACCATGCCTGCCCCAGCGGGGGTCTGCATGTCTTCGAAGAACCATGGGGACCACCGTTTGGGGTTTAGGATGCTTACTCCTCCTGGCTTGGTCGTTGTGTCTGAGCCTCTTTCAGTGGATAAAAGCATTTTTGGTTTGGTTTGGTTTGTTTTTAAAAGTAATCTATTATAAATTCATATTGACATTTCTAACTTAAAATTAGGATTCTAAACTCTTGTATCCTTCATTTATTTGTTTTGTTTTGTTTGTTTTTGAGACAGTCTCACTCTGTCGCCTAGGTTGGAGTGTAGTGGCACTATCTCAGCTCACTGCAACCTCCGCCTCCTGGGTTCAAGTGATTCCACTGCCTCAGTCTCCCAAGTAGCTGGAATTACAGGTGCCCGCCACCACGCCAGCTAATTTTTATATTTTTAGAATAATTTTCTAAAATTTCACCATGTCGGTCAGACTGGTCTCAAACTCTTGACCTCGTGATCCGCTCGCCTCGGCCTCCCAAAGTGCTAGGATTACAGGCGTCAGCTGCTGTGTGCCTGGGCGTAGCCTTCAATTTTATGTTTGCTTTATGCTGAAAATTGTTGTCCCTAGGATCATTTACGTAATGACTTTTTTGCTTGCTTGTGTATTTGATTTATATACAGCATACATCAATGTTTAACATAACCCCACCAATATAATTGCCAACCATATAAGTACTGAAGACAGCTGAAGATGTTTTTGTCCTTAGGGTTTATCTAACAGGGGAAATATAGTCAAATTAATGTATTTCAGGGTCTTTCGGGATAATTCCTCTCTGTACTTATGCCACCAACTCAATTTATACTTTAGTTTGTTTCATTCTGCTTTTACTTTTTGGACTTAAAAAATTTAATAATAGTTTATTGTTTATTTATTTATTTTTTGAGGCAGAGTCTTGCTCTGTCCCCCAGGCTGGAGAGCAGTGGCACTATCTGGACTCACTGCAACCTCCGCCTCCTCGATTCAAGCAATTCTCCTGCCTCAGCCTCCCGAATAGTTTATTATTACGTAAACTATTCACATGGTTCTGCAGCCAAAGATGGTATGTCCAGAGAATGATTGTTTTGTATGACTACTCTTTCTATCCTCTTTTTTCCCTACTTTTTTCCAGCATCATTTTTAAAAGGATTTTTTTCTTCTTTCCTCTTTTTATTTCTTGCTTATAAAAAAAGTTTTATTTTTTTAGAGCAGTTTTAGGTTCAGAGCAAAACTGAGCAGAAGGTACAGAGAAATTTCTTGTATACCCAGTTCCCTGATGTGAACTAGCAACATCCCCAGCAGGGTGGTGCATTTCTCTCTATGGGTGAACCTGCATTGACAAAAACCAATCACCCAAAGTCCAGGGTTTACATTTGGGTTCACTCTTCGTGTTATGCATCCCATGGGTTTGGACAAATGTATAATAATGTTTGTTGCTTTTTAATGTGAGCAAACACCTATGTGGATGTAGTTATATATTTTTAATATTTTTGTTTTCTCAAATAAGCAATAGCATACTCTATACACTTTTCCCAAGCAAGAGTCCAAAGGTGGTTTTTTAATTATATGGTATATTGTAACTTAATCATGATATTGAATTAAACTGAATGAGCCTGTTTATTTTATTTAGTTATTTTGGAAGGGATAATTATAACAACTGCTACATAAATATTTGAGTCATATTCCAAAAGAGTTAGCAAATACATGGATATTCCTGTCTTATTTTTGCTGTTAACAAACGTGATCTATTTAGTTTATATGCATACTCGTTCAGTGGTTCTCAGCCAGGGTGATTTCATTCCCCAAGAGACATCCATCAGGCAGCATCTTCAGGCATTGTTGATTGTCACCAATTTAGGCAGGGTGTCGGTTTCTGCTAAACATCCTACAACACAGGGGACAGCTCCACAACAAAGAATTACCCAAATGTCAGCATGCCCCTGGTGAGAAATGCTGCTCATGTTCAACCAGGCATTTGAGTTATTATTCCTCCCTCTAGACGTCTCCCTCCTCCCTAACTTCCTTCCTTCTCTGCTTCCTCTCATCTTCCAACCCCTCTCATCTTCCACGCCCTTCCCCCCAGTCCTTTTCAGTCAAACTCGGTATTTACATCTGGGACTTTAGAAAAACATGAATCATTTAAAATGAAAAACATCAATGGTATATTCTTTATTACCAGTCTTGTAAAAAGAGCAAAACAGTTTAGCATTTGAAAACTCTATTGTAGTTTACTCTGATATAAATCATATATGCAAGCAAACATTTTTTGGAAAGGTAATTCTGTTTTATGATACAGGTCTTGGGAAGGCAGAATTTTATTAGGTGCATGCACGGGGAATACTAACTGCAGGGTTTAAAGTGACTGAGGTTGATAGTCTATTTGTTGGCTGCCCTCTGGGCGCTGTGGCTTCGGGGTTGAAAGACTACCATTTGCGGCCATGTGTAAGTATATGTATATGTGGTTGGTGGGCAGAGTGATGGCTTTGCTCCTCTTAAGGCTGTTTTGTCATTGATGGCACCAGGAGAATGCTGAGGGGGTAGTGTCAGTTTATCATAGCCCTGTACTTCCTGTTGCCTCACTTTAGAATCTTAAGAAATACTCAATTTCCACTAAAAAGAGGAATGAATAATTCAGTGTCTTTGCTGTTTTAAGGGTCATGTATGTAAATACGGATGAATAGGGGGCATTGGAGCAGGGAGCACATGGGGTATTATTGGCGCCGGTTGCAGAGAGGGCCTGGAGACATGAGTGTGTGGCACAGAACACAGGTGTTCAGATGGGCAGCGTCTGGACTGAGCCTGGGAGCTGGAAGGCTGGTGATGGTGGTTCTTTTTCTTTTGCATTTAGCAATGAAGAGTATCCTGTAATTTAGTGTTATTCCAGAAGTTCTTGGCATCACCTTTATTCCCTTTCTCTTTTTTCCCTTGTACTTTCTCATACCTCTATCACATGAATTAAATGAAGTGGAAAAATAACTAATCAGCATTTGACACAAGTAAATGTGGTATACGTTTGATTCCATGGAAAGGAAATATATATAATTAGAGCACTTATAGACATTAGTGGTGACAGTTCACAGGTTTGTCTTTCCTCTCAGGAGTTGGCTTTATAGAATAAATTATATTAAGCATTTTACTTGTAAGTGTCAGCACTTACCTGTGGTTGGTTCAGTGCCCTAGCTGGGTGACTGTGTGTTATGATGATGATTACAAGCATAGTCTTGCAGAAATGGATTTAGTCATCAGAATCTCTTTTTTATTTTAACTTTATGTCTCTAAGACATAAAAATTTATTATCCTTTTTAGGCCTTTGACTCACCACTAACTGTTTTCTTTCAACATCTCCCTTGCCCACAAGAGAAAAGCTGACATTGATTTCTAATCCTTTGTGTCTGGCCAGATTCAGGATCTTAGAAAGGACTCCCCTCTATTTCAGCTCCTATACTGGTGTTTTAAGGGGAACCTTTAAATACTGATGGGATTCTGAGGCCTTAGCTGATTTTTCGTTTGTGCACAGGAAATAAACACCAGTTTGTGCTATTTCTGGGTGGTGTGTGTTGAACTCACAGTTCTAAGACCGGAAGGGACTGCCAGCCATGCGGTTCCATATTGTGCATTGCAAGGGCAGAAATGGTTTCCAGGTCTTTCTAAGGGGGAAAAAAATCGATATGCCCAAGCAGCAGGCTGCCAGGCTGTGTGGACTAGCAGCAGGGAGGTTCTTAAATTCTCTGCACACATTCAAGGGAAGTCGCTCTCTTGATGGTGTCTTAGGGTCAGGATGGCTGGCACCGAGCATGGAGCCTGGTCTTGTTGGGGTCCCTGTGTGGCCTGTTGGAGATTAGTGTAGTAATGCTGAGGCAGGAAGTGGCAGGATTTGCAGCGACTGTGCGTAGCCTCCCCGTTTAGGCTTAGCACGCAGATGCAAAGTCTCTTCTAGCCACGATCAGTTAAAATGCCTGACATCGTGGCCTCCTGTCAACTTTTGCCTTCCTGAAGAAAAAAGAGGCTTCTAGAAACCAGTTTGTGAATTTGGAAGGGAAAAAAAACTCTTTCAACAATTTGGTGTGGACTCTGCTTGTTAATTTATGGTTTCGCAATTTTTTTAAGCTACTGGCACTAACGGCAGATCTTTAAGCGGTTTAATCATCCCAAGTCAGGTGTGACTGTGGGCTGATGAGCTATAGTGATCTGATTCGGTGCATTTCCTAGGAGAACAAAATTGTAACCAAATTTGTATTAATTTATGGTTTTGATCCATCTATTTTAGAGTCAATATTAAATCATCCCCTACCTCCAGAAGATGTGTTTTTGAACATAAGTATCTTTAGGATTGAATATGCTATGAAGGGAGTAGGAGCTAATGTTTGCTTGTTATAATGTTTGTTTTCTTCTGATATAGCTGATATGGTGATTTTGTTGAAAAAAATATATTTGAAAGAGTAACGTGTAGATAACAAGTAAGTTAGCCAAAACCATACGTCGAGGGAAGCGTCCCTCCTGTCCCAGGAGCCCAGATAGCCTCACTGTGGCCTCTTGTTTGTACATCCAGAATATTCTTGAAACTGGGTTACCCGAGTCATTTTTTTTTTTCTTTCACTGTTCCCCTTTTTTAATTTTTATGAACTGAAGAGATCTATCTACCCAAGTCTAGCTTTTAGCAATGGAAAAAAAAAAAAAAACACTGAATTGTATACTTCAAATGATGAACCAGTTTGGGGTCTGGTTTAGAGAGAAGAAATAAGGGTTAAAAATGTTTTCATTTTCCGTATCTGATTCACATCATCAGATATGAATAATGAAGTTCCCCAAAAATACGTGTAAGCTTGGACTTAAAAAAAAATTATGGTTTGCTTAGATGGGGGAGGCCTGCAGTGAACTCACTGAGGTTGCTGGTGATTAAGTTTATGTGGACAGTGAATCTCAACAGAATGAGAATAAACTGCAGGCATCTGTTTTGAAGCAGATGGACCAGGCAGCAAGGCAGTAGCTATGGTAATTCATAGATAAATAAATTTGGGGGGAATTAATACAAAGTGTTCTTCCCTTATTTTTCTGAGTTGTTCGCCCAGCTTCCTCAAATGTTAACATCTTAAATAACCACAGTACAGTTATGAAAATCAGGAAGTTATACGAGGCTGTTGGCATCACACTTTCTGATCTCCATTGGTCTGATAGGTGAGAGGTGATAGCTTAGTGTCATTTTAGTGAAGTTAGGATGTCTCTCTTCATCGGTTTGAAGGCCAGATATTTTCTTACCTCATTTTCTCTGGCCCGTGGTTTTCTTTGTTTGCTAGTCTTTTCTTGGGTCACGTTTAAGGAGCTCTCGCTGTGTCCTTTCTGTCCTTTGTGTCCTAAGTTGCAAATGTTTTCTCCTAGCTTTTTATTTGTCTTTTGAACCTACCTGTGGTATGTTTTGTCATGTAAGAAAATTTTTTATATTTATGTCGTTAAATTCATTGATCTTTTATAGTTTCTGGAATTTGAGTCCTAGGTTTAAAAAGAAGTTCTTTCAGGGTTATAAAGGGTGTTTTCCGTATGTCCTTCTATACTTTACTTTTTTACAGTAAATGTTGGATGTATTTGGAATTTATCCTGTTGTGGGTGTGAGATGTGGCTCCAGCCTTCTTTCAGATGCCCACCAGAATACCCTGTGGCCATTTATTGAGAAGGCTGTCTCTTCCTTGGGGACTTGAGCTAGCGCCTTTATTGTATATCTGAGTCTGTTTCCCATGTTACTGCTTCCTAGTGTTTCATTAGTCTATCTCTTTATCTACCACACCAAACATAAGCTGATGAGTTACTTGAAAACTTCCTTTTATCTTAAAGCCAATAAACAAAACAGAATACCACGATATTAAAGTCTATAAAATTACAAAGCTAATTACCATGTTTACATAAATGGCATAGTAGCAGCCCAAAGGTCAGCGGGTTGTTTCGGCATGGAGGGATGCTTCCCTCTACCTCAAGCCTAAAAATGGTTAAGATAGATCCATTTGAAGAAGCCATTGGTCCTTACCTGGCCTGCCCCGCTGCCATCTTGCCACTGTGTTCTCGGCTATAAAGGCAGGATTGGGAATTTGATTGAAAGTCATGAATGACATAACTTTTTTTAAGAGAGACAAAAACACTCAAACACCACATTTTGTACAGTTTGTAAGCATCCCCCCAACGAGTTTCCTTTGGTTAGCGTAGCATCTGGTAATCAGGAAATCTGTCATTTGGAAACACCATCTTTGTTTGTGTGGTATCATTAGATGTGTCTTTGCACCAGCATTTGACAGAGACCGTGACAGTTTTCCTCCTGAGCCCTTGCTTTGTGAGGAGAGAGGGTCAGCGCAGCCGTGCAGCCTGGCCGCACCATGTGTTTCTGGCTCTCCTGGTCTCTGGCATGGGAGCCGCAAGCCCAGGGTGAACACCAAGGAAGGGCTCCTGAGTCACCAGGCTCTGGTTCCGACTGCACAGCTTGTTCTCTGTCTTCACTGTGCACATCTCCTAATTCTCTGCTGTGAATGGGGGTTATGAGGTGTCATCCTGTTGCAAGGATTGATTGTGATAGTGCATGAAAAGGGCTTAGCCTGGTCTGTGGTACCCAGGATAGGGTTGGTAAATGATTGCTATTAACATTAGTCTGTTTCCTTTCCTCTTTAGAGTATGAAATTTTGAGGTACACAGTTCCTGAGATTTAAACTTGAGTGCTAAAGGCCAAGGAAAACAGAATACAATTCAGGATTACATAAGAGTGGCGTATATGTGTGTGATTAGCCCATAGAAGGTGGAAACCCAGCTGAGATGGGGTTAGTCTCAGAGTTCTACTAAGGTCTAAGAATAAGAAATGCTCCTCCTGTTTTTAGTCTGTTTGAGATAAATGGACCAAGAGAGTAGGTCTGGTGCTTGGTTTCTGATGGGACCAGTTGCAGGAGCGCAGTTGATCAGCTTTCATGAACATCTGTGTTTTGTTGTTGTTGTCAAGAAGAAGAATCTTGAAAGTAGAGCATGCAGAGCAAATGTCATAAAGAAGGAATCGAAGCTCAGCGTGAGAAAAGCAAGTGGTGAGCACCTTGCTGCTTTCCGATCCAAGCTCGAGGTTCCCGGGGATTGCATGCGTGGCCAGGTGGATGGCAGAAGCCCATTAGTATTCTTTGAGGAGCCTTGAAGGAGAGGAGGAGTGTCAGAAGATTGAGGACAGGCAAATGTTCTAATTTTCTAAATGGAAGAAAAAGCAGAATCAGAGAAGAGGTACTTAAACAGGTTACTGAACGTAGATGAAGGCTGGGTGTGCTGAGCCCTCAGCATTTCTTCTCTTTGATGCAATGTGCTTGTTGTCTGCAGGGTATCTGAGGAGGTTGGACGCTCTTAGGTGTGTGTGTCCCATAAATCTGTGGTGTTAATATGCCTCCTTATCCCGGGACTTCCCCTCTGACCCTGGTCACTGGCTAGAGGCCTGCCAGGCTGTTGTCTCCTTGGGGACAGGTCTGTGGCCATCTGCCCCCTGGTTGGACATCATTGTAGGGATCTCCTCGCCCCAGCCCGAAATCTGTTGACCAGCTCGCTTGACTTGCCTCCCATCCCCCAAGTCATCGTGTGCACCAACACATGGTTGGGGGACGTGTTTTTTCCTTTTTTTCTTCTCATGGTGTATTTACGTAAAACAGAGTGCACAACATTAACAGAAAAGAAGAGAGACTGAGGGACAGCACATAAGAGAGACCTTTGCCATGTGCTAGCTGTAGCAGTAGAGTGAGGAGGGGCCCCGGCACAAGGAAAGCTGGAGCTGGGGGAGGGATGGTCTGATCTGCAGCTGCATTGTCTCGCTGCCTCCTGCTTGGCTTCTTATCTACCCTGTGAGAGCAGCCTCAGGATTGTTCTGGGTCTTCCTTGGCAGGCTCATCTCAAGGGCTGGGTGTTTGGAGGCGGAGTGGCCCTCGGCTCAGTCCCCTTTATAATGAGAGTCATTTTTGTGTCCACTTGGAGAAACAAAGTGATATTTTCTTTGAGTGTGCACTAAGCACATAGAGCTTTACAGGGCACTTTGACAAGGGATGGAGCTGCCACTGCATTCCAAAGCCGGTGTGTGTTCACCGACGAAGGCTGCAGGCCCATCTCCCTGCATGGAGAGCTGTTATGCAGGTTGGTAGCAGTTGGACAGCCATGCCCTGTCACCTGCTGGTTCAGTGCTCCTCCAGGAAGGCCTCAGATGCCTATTGCCTTTGACCATGATTTGGATGAAGAACTGGAAACCTGCTTATCAGATTTGCAGATGATGCATGGATAGAGCAATGGGGACCATCTGGGAGTCAGCCAGGATTTAGGACTCTTGAGAAGCTGAACAATGGACAGAAACCGATGTGATGAAGTGGAACGGGAAGATGTGCACACACCCTCTACCTCTACTAAGAAATCCCTTGCCCAAATGTGGTGTGGGAGGCTGGGCCCACCATGCAGAGATGGTGCTGCTTGCAGAGGCAGTGCAGCATCAGGCGTCCTTAACGTGCCTTTAGCATTCGCATTTCTATTTTCTGTAGTGGACATCTGTCTTAGTCCGTTTGCATTGCTATAAAGGAATACTTGAGGCTGGGTCATTTATAAAGAAAAGGGTTTATTTGGCTCATGGTTCTGCAGGATGTACAGGAAGCATGGCGTCAGCATCTGCTTCTGGTGAGGGCCTCAAGCTGCTTTCCACTCATGGTGGAAGGTGAAGGGGGTTGATGTGTAGAGATCCCATGGTGAGAGCATGGAAGCAAGAGAGAGAAGAGGGATGTGCCAGGCTCTTTTTAACCATCAGTTCTTACAGGAACTAGATAGAGTGAGAAACCACTCATCACCACAAGGAAGGCACCATTCATGACGGATCCACCCCCATGATTCAGACCCCTCCCTTATGACCCCACCTCCAACATCATTGGGGATCAGATTTCAACATGAGAATGAGTCAGATATTCAGACCATAGCACCGTCCTTCTTTGCCTCCATGTGACATGCATAGGCCATGGATGATGACTGATCATCTGGAAATCCGCTTTTTGTTGCTTGCCACCCAGTTGTCTGTTTCGTTTGCTTCTTGGGGGGAAGGTAGTGTCAGTGATGTCTGTTGTGTGTAGCAAGCACAGTGCTAGCAGGGGTTCAGTAAATACTTGTTGGATTAATTAGCTTGAAGTCTTTTTAGAAAAGAGAGCAGTATTAGAATGGTGAGGTTTAGGAAACCTTGTTGTCATTTTTCAAATTAGGAAGATTTTTCCTTGGAGAAGAGATTATAATTCCCCTAGCTTTGAAGGTCAGTCAAGGTTAGGCTTATTTTCTATTGTATCACAAATTAGTTTTTATCTAAGATGGTTGTTAATATAAGCATTCATTTTGTTTCCATAGAATTTTTAAATTCTGAGGCAGATGTTTTAGATAGCACACATCTGTTTTAGAAGTTACCTAGAAAAGTTTAGCTGCTGTCTTTTATAGGCACGTCTTCTTGCAGCAAATATCATAAACAGGCACTGCTATGTAGTCTCCTATTTGACTTTGATCTCTGACTAGGCTGAGCTCCTTAAGAAGGACCGCGTCTGTGCTGTGCCTTATGTACGTACAGCATTTACACACAGTAGATGTGCAATATATTCTCATTGAATATGTGTGACTTTGATTTCATTCTATCAACAAGGTGACTGCTATTGTCTCCAAGGAAACCTAGTTTCTGAGGTTAACTAGCAGCCTCAAATATATCTCCAAGAAGGTGCAGAACCAGCATTAGCATCCAGTTTCAAACTAAGTCCTGATGGCCCTGCGTCATGTGCAGAGGCATTGCCAGCTTCATACCCGGGTTAGCCATCTTTCACACAACCCTTGTGTTCCAGTTACAAGGGTTTAGGGAACACGGCTTTCTTAAATTGGCCCTTCTTCAGTTTCTCTTATTTTCTCCAGAGTAGTGGTTCTGAACCGGCTAGGCCTCATAACCACCCAGAAGCTTTTTTATAAACCGTAGATGTTCTAATTAAGTAGGTCTCAGGTAGAATCTGTTTGGAATGAATAGTCAGGCCAGAGCTTTCCTGTTTCTGGAATACGCGGTTAGAACACGCCTGAATCCGGCTGTTGCATGTAAGCTGAGGACACTCTGTGCTTTGTGAGTTGTGAATCTGAGTCATGGACTGCAAGACAGAGTAAATTAACACACTAGGTGCGTCTCTGCCGTCACCCCGCCTCTCAGTTAAGTTTTGGATTTTCTTGCCCATTTTTTATGGGGCAAATTATATGCATAGAGGCAGTGGTGAGTCTCAGGATTTACTAATTTCAAGGGTGTATTCTATAAGGGGTTGGTTGAGTAAAACTGTGAGTCTAGAGAAAGCTTGAGATGGTTTCTGGCCCTGTGTCCTCACTGCACACAATTTCACTGTGAAGCTGCAAAGTTGATCGTTTCAAAATGTGTGTAAATGAATGGACCAGTGCTTTTCTTTGATGCTTGCACTGGATGCGGATTATCTGAGAAGACCTGGCTATACAAGAAAATAGGTTTGACTTTTTGCCAGATGGTCACTGAATGTCTTTTCTGTCTGTGTGCCCAGTTAAAAGGCTAGGCATGTAGGTTTTCATGCTCTTGTCTGGTTTCGGCTTTGGAAGTGCTTACACAGCTAATCTGGCATTTATGATGATTTCCACTTTGAGCTCAGCAGGAGGCTCTTTGGGGATATTCAGTCAGAAATGGCTTAATTGGATTTCAGCCCAGACACAGTATTTGAATGGCTTTATGGATGGCATTAATTGGGTAGCTGCCATAGGAAGTCATATATATGCTTTTCAGCTTTAGAATTTAGAATTACTCTTTGATGCTGTCCCTCTCATTGACTGCTTGCAAATTTATTAAATGAAATACTCAAAAAAACTAAACTTACAGCCTTGAAATTAAGAAATACAGTATGTAAGCAGAACCATACCATATTGGTTTGGTTTTGACATAGGTATGTTATTATCTATCTTTAAGGCTCTGAGTTGATATTCATGGTGTTGCTCAAAGGCACAGTGGTGTAAGGGATTGACTGTGTTTTAGATTGAAAACTGGGGGATAAGGATTCCAGGCCTAACATGGCACTGTCTGCTGCAGGGTACTGGGCAGTCACAGCCGATCTTACAGATGGAACTAAGGAAGTAGAAGTTTATTGAACCATAAATGGTGGAGAAGAGTCATTTTATCCAGAGCCTGCCATGGGCCTCCCCATATGGGTATCAGGACATGAAAAAGCTGTGTTCCCTACCCAGAGGCTCTTCCTATCTGGACAGTTATGTAAATGACCGTTTATATTATAAAATAATGCTTTCTATGGACACAGAGACCAGTCTCCTGGAAGAGAGCACATTTGAGTTCCTTCCTGATGGTGAGTTGGATTTGATTGCACGATGCCATTTGGGAAGCTGAGGTGCAAAGATGTTCCCAGTACTGGGAGGAAATAGACATGAAGGCAGAGAGTTGTGAAAGGGTGGGTCCAGCGTTCCAGGAGAATGTGGGTGAACATACCTTGACCATTTTAGGAATATTTAAAAACGAATTGTATTTTAAGAACTAAATATGCTTAAAGCTAAACATACTTTAAAAACACAGTGATAGTAAAATCTCTACTTAATTGGAATAATAAATTTATTTTCTATAAGTTTAATTTTTATAACTATTAGCCTTTTAAAATTTCATATATTTTTAAAATTAAATATTTTAAATTAAATTTTCAGAGCTTACTCATTTTATAACTGAAATTTTGTACCTATTGACCAAAATCCTCCCATTTTCCCTACCTTCCGGCCCTCCTATTTGACTTTGACCTCCAGCCCCTGTTAACTACCATTCTACTCTCTATTTCCATGAATTTGACTTCTTTAGATTCCACATGTAAATGAGATCATTCAGTATTTGTCTTTCTGTGCCTGGCTTACTTCGCTTAGCATAATGTCTGCCAGGTTCATCTGCATTATTGCAAATGGCAGGATTTTGCTTTTTAGGACTGAATAATATTCTTGTGTGTGTGTGTATACAGGTTAAGAATTCCTTAACCCAAATACTGTTTCAGATTTGGGATTTTTCCAGATTTTGGAATATTTACATATACATAATGAGAGGTTTTGGGGGTGGGGACAAGTCCAAACATGTAATTCATTTATGTTTCATGTCCACCTTATATACAAAGCCTGAAGGTAATTTTATCTCTTCTTGGGGGTGCCGGGTAAACTGTGTTGTGTGCCTACATTTTGACTGAGGCCCTTCCCATGAAGTTAGGTGTGGAATTTTTTTACTAGAGCATCATGTTAAAGATCAAAAATTTTCAGATTTTGGAGCAATTTGGATTTTATATTTTTAGATTAGGAATGCTCAGCCTGTGTATATGTGGTGTGTATGCTTATGTGTGTGTACATATCACACATATCACATTTTCTTCATTCATCAGTGGACACTTAGATTGTTTCCATATCTTTATTAGCCACTTTTTAAATGAGGAATTTTAAATTTCCTTTTTCCACATTTGATGGAATTTTATGGAATTCATTTATGGGACACTATAATATCCATGTAAATATCTCTGCCACTTAACAATGAGGAAACAAATCAAGTTGATTCAGTGCTTACCAGAGGAAGAGGATAACATGGAGTAAGGTATTTTCAGTTTCTTAGAAGCAAATCTCATTCTATAGGGGACTTCCCAGTTACCAGTAATATACAAAATTAAAAAACAACTTTCCTGCAAAATCTTTCTGAACCTTTTTCTCCAGAGTTTCGTTGTTCTCTGCACTTGTGGGGACTCCTCAGATGCCCGTGGTCATGGTGTGATCTTAGTCTTTCTTAGCCCATCCCTTTGTCTAATGGCTGTAAAACATCCTATCCCACACCCTCATGCTGAGGGTCCTGTTGTGGTTTTTCAAATGACCCCTGATGTAATCTGGAACAAAGGTAGGGTCTGAGTAACACCTGCAATCCTTGGAGTACTAAATTTTGCATCAGCCCTTGTAGCCTGCTCCCTGGAGGACCCAGCTGCTTAATCCTGAGTTAATTAGAACATGGGCCCTGACCGGAACAGCTCTCTGTGGATGTTTCCGTCCTGTGATGCACATACGTGTGAAGGGCAGGCTTCACAGACTTTGTGTTCTAAGATTAATAGGTGGTTCTAAAATCACACCCAGGTGCTCTCCTTAAAGGGCAGGGGAAATAAAGGATTTTGAGGTTTCTGATTTAATCTGGGATATGGGAAAACTCTCAGATTTGTATAAGACAATATAAATGTTCTTTGTAGAAATAAAAAGTGCAAATTTTCCTTCGTAGGGAAAAAATTAGTAGCATACAGCTAATATCTATATAATTTGAGAAGTGTAAAATGGCATTATGTTTCTCAATAGGGTCACTTGGGAGCCTCCTTCCTAGGGTAGTGTGAGGATGACCATCAGTGATGCCAGCCTCCTGGAAGTGACCATCAGTGATGCCACCCTCCCCTCTCCTCCCCGCCCTCCCTCCTTCCTTCCTTCCACCCTCTCTTTCTTTCTTACTTTCTTAGAAATGAACATGACATCATTTAGTGCTTAAGATGATTTTGTAACTTTCAGCCTTAAATTTCACATACCTTCTCCCAGCTGGAAAAGTAGGACGAAGCTTTTCTTTTTTTCTGGAAAGCCTTCAGAAGGTCCATGGACCCTGCAGAAAATCTCATTTGAAAATGAGAGGCTGGAAAGAGCTAAGGACAAGCGCTGGACTCCCTGATACATTAGCACCTCCAACTTGGTGTTTCAATTACTAAATCATGGATTAATCGGGTGGCTCTCAGTGCCAAGCACATGGTCAGTGCTGGGACCTTGGTCTTGAGAAAGAGTCTCCCATTAAGAGTCCCCAGGAATAACCAACAGTTTACTAGAAATGCCAGGGCTCGGGAGCATGTGAAAAACACCAGGGGGATGGAATGCCACATGATTGCAGGGCAGATCACCCAGCCTCTTCAACACATTGCCATTAAAATAAAATTGACTTAAAGTGGCTTCAGAGACAAATTGTAATTTGTGGATGTGACTTGGATCCTGATTTAAGTAAATCAGCTGTAGAAAGTCCCTTACGAGACTGGAAAATCAGTACCTAATGAGATATGAGCTTTATATGAAGTAACTGGTCATGATTTGGGATGTGATACTGGAGTTGTGCTTATCTGTTGGTGATAAGCACTGAAGAGTTTATGGGCAAACTAACTTTTGCTTGTCATTTGCTTTAGCCATCTTGTGAGGGCTGGGGTGTGACCGCATGTATATTTGTTGAGATTGGATGAGGAAGGACTTTTGTATATGGTGAAACATCACAATTCAAATGCAAAATGGCATGGCTACGTTACAATGTGATGCAGGAGTTTGGCCCAGGAAGGGAGCCACAGTGCTTAAACTGGGTTTTGAAGAAGGAATAGGTGTTGAAAATGGGAGAACAGTTCCTTTCTGGTGTGCAGGGGATACCTGGTAGGTAGAGTGTGGGTCACCTGATAGTTTTGACCTGGAGTTCCATCACTTCAGCCATCCTTGCATTTGCTCACAAAAGGTTTTTCAAGTTCCTGTTGTATGTGTCGTATGTCCTGTGGTTGAGTCTCACCAAGACCCAGGCTGCCATGGGAAAGTACCACAGACTGAGCGGCTTACATGGCACTTTATTCTCTCACGGTTCTGGAGACTGGAAGTCTAAGCTCAAGGGCTCAGCAGGGTTGGTTTCTTCTGGGGCCTCTCTCTGGAAATTGCAGACTGCTGCCACCTTGCAGTGTTTTCATATAGTCTTTTCAACCTGCACACCCTCCTGGTATCTTTTCCTCTCCTTAAGCGGCCAGCACTTCTCTTGGATTAGGGGCCACACCCCGAGTGCTTCATTTTATCTGCCTCTTTAAAGACATTTTCACTGTCTGAAGTACTGGGGGTTGAGACTTCAACATACAAATTTTTTTTGGAGGCAGGGCAGGGACACAATTTAGTCCATAGCAGATGGGATGCACAAAACTTCACGGTGTAATCAGTAAAATATAAGCACTTACTGCTTATTCACAGAATAATGAGTACTGGATAAGGTGTCAAGGGAACCTGGAGGAAAAAGCATTTAACTCTCCCTGGAGCCATTCAGGAGGTCTTCCTGGAGGAGGGGCTTTTTAAAGAACTTCTTGAATGAGAGTCACATCTCACCTCACCCACTGAGCACTGCTAGAAGAAGGTGTGATGGAAGGCAGTCCCCAAAGCTGAGGGGGAGAGGGCAGGCAGGAAAGGATGGAGCTGACTGCGTTAGTAGTGGAGGTCTGCTGTGATGACAGGATGGGCCTGAAAGGAGACTGGATGCTGAGGACTTGCTCAGTGGGGTCAGAGCTGAGAGGGAGGAAGAAAAAGCATGCACACCCCCCCCTTCACTCCTGGGCCTCAGCTTAGCAGAGGATGCACTGATGGAAATGGGGAAAGGAGTCTGAAATTTTATCTAAAGCTGTGCTTAATTACCAAAGTAAAATACATTATAAAAGTTCAAATGTCATAGAAATTAACCCTTCTCACCCCTGATTCTATTCCCTAAATGTGTTAACAATAGTTGTGTCTCACCTTCTGGCCCACTTCTCAAGATGCTATTTGAAAAAAAAACAAAGCGTGTGTGTGTACGTGTGTGTGTGTGTGTGTGAGCACATAAACATGCACGTGTGTGTGAGAGAGCGCACACGCACGTGCAAGCCAGCTAGCTAGCAGTAGGGAGAGGGAGAAAGACAGGATTTGTTTCTGACCCCTCACTCTTCCCTTCCTCTTCTTCCCTTCATAAAAAGGGCAGTTTGCACGATTTGTATTCAGTAGTGCATTTTAGTGTTTACGGTTTATTTTTGTTAGCATGCTTTTAGTTGGTGGTGTCACTGCCTAGACAATGGCTGAATCCTATACATGCTTAATAAAATGCTGGTGAACCTGTTAAGAAGGTGATATGTAATTAGATTGTCTAGTTATGGCACTGAGAGGTATAGCAAGGCTTTTATGCTGATTACAAAGACAACTAACAGTTTGGACTAGAGGAAAATCTTTAGAGAAACACCTGTTCAGAACCTTTTAGCGAATGGAGTACTGCTGGATTGAAGAGGCTAGCATTAAATATATCAATAAAACCCTTTACAACCCTTTGGAAATAGTGTCACTAATCAAATTTGTATATGTTAGAATATTTAGGCAGCAGACTGTAAAACTTAAATTTATGTTAAGATTTGCACTGTGACTTTCCTGTGTTATTTTAGTGTTGATGCACTTTTGGTACCACAGCATCAGTTTTTGATAATGTCCATTCCCATGTGACCCAAAGTTATAGGATTGCAGTTGAGTGTCTGGGGTAGTGGATGAGGGAACAGAGAGAGGCATTTGGTGGCCGAGTCAGGCCTACAGCCTTGTCATCCTGACCCATGGCCCTGTTGCTTCCTTTTCTGGCTTGTATTTTGCTTCTTCTTATATATGGATGATGTAGGGTAAACGCACCTGACAGCAATAACTTAAGCAGACCCTTAGAATGACCTTGCGTGGCAGACGCACCTGAATGTGTGTTCCCGTCTAGGGAATCCTGAAGTTGCCAACTTGGAGATTCAGTTCTTTTCTATAAGGAGCATCTGAGTCCCCCCAGCCTGTCTTGTGCAACAAGTGAATTAGAGGCCCTGAGTTTGGGGTTGCATAAAGTATGCCAGGTGGAGGTCCTTGGTTAGGGAGGGTGTGAAGTGAAAATGCTACATGAATTGCATGATGCTTGCAGGCGGGTGTGGGTCTCCTGTCCATCCTGCTGCCACTAGACCCTCCCTTCTATGTAAGCCCATAATAAAACCCTGGCTGGCTCTGGGTTCCTTCAGCCTCTTGAACCTGGTGCCTTCCATATTAAGGTTAATAGGGGTTCTGCACATCCATTGATCTGCCGCTTGCTGTTTCTTTCTTTTCTCAGTTCTGGAGTATCTGAAGGCAGAAATGATTATTCCAGGTCCTAGAACTGACCTTAAACTCTCATCAGTAACCTTTCTCCCTCAAACACCTGCCTTGGTCACACAGTGGCTTTCTAGAGAATTAGAAACTAGCACTGTTTTTTTCCCTCCTGTTTTCATTAATCAGCTTCTAAGTAACCTTATAACCACCATTAATATATGGAATTGATATAATTTCAGCCCAGTGCAGAAAAACTTGATATTTTTACTTTTCAGGACAGCTTCATCTTGAGTAAAAAATCTAATTGCATTGAGGCTTTTTAAAATGTGGAAGGTAGACTTCAGCCCTTTCTGAACCCTGCCTGGGAACCACTGTGCCCTGGATGATTAAGAGATAGCTGAGGTCATCTCCTTGGACACCTTTGAGTTTCGGATTGATAAACACATTTAAGCTGCTCAGTATCAGTCCACATGGGTTGAACTTTAGCCAAACCACTCAGAGAAACTTGTGTAGCTTTGTTCAGTGTGTGAAACCAGCCTTTTTCCACTTGAATAAGGTTTTCTTCCGAGTGGTTCAGTAGGAATGAAATAGAGCTAGTTCTGCCAGAATTCCCCCAGACAGCGCTGACCCCGTGCTGTGCTGAGCAGGCACTGCCGCCTCCGTATTCTGAGCTGGAGATCTGCTTGCAGGCCTCTGCTGGGCCTGCCTGGTCAGGGGGTAGGAGGAAGGGTATTTGAGAGCTCCGAGGCCTATGCTAATCCTGTGCTTTTTTTTCTTTTTAAATAAAAGAAAAAGGACAATTGCCTTAGCTCTGGCTCCAGACTAGGGATCTGGCGTGGTTCTCTCCAGGTGTAAGATTAGATTTGGTTATGATACACACATGAGCACAGGATCTGCTCATTACTGACCCAGCCAGGTGACATTATTCAACAAGGCTTTTTTTTTTTTTTCTGTGCCAACATCTAAGAGAAGCAGTACTGTTGAAAATGAACTTGGTGTGTGCACATTCATGGGCTGGCTTCTTGACATAGCCTAACGTTGTACCTACCTGATTTGAGAGTTGAAGAAGATACCCCAGACAGATGGCAGCAGCAGATGTGATTTGCGAGATGCGACTGTCAAGGTTCTAGCCCTTTTGTGATGATTTTTGCAGGAGAAAGAGCACTCTGGCTTTAAAATCAGACAAGTGTATTTTCAAATTCTGGTTGTGGGACATCTGGTCGTTTGGTTCCTGAGCTGAATGATAAGATGTATCTCCCAGGGTTGCTGTGATGATTCATGCAGCTGACGCTAAGGTGAAGCCACAGCGAGTGTCTCACTGGGACTAGAGCATGTTCTTCTCCCGCCCCTCATTGCTTCCATCAGTCAGGGAGTGGGAGAGGAGGGATTCCCTGCGCTTTCTGAAGGCCGACTTTAGCCTCTTGGTTACTTCAGTTTTCTGGACAAATAGGCCACCTCAAAAACAGGTTGAGCGACAGTGCCCAGCAGTATTATATCCACAAGGCTCACAGACTCTGGCTGTCATCAGAACAAGGCTCATCACTCTTTTGTTAACCCTGAACTGCTCCTCTGGAGTTGCCTTAGTCAGGGACCTCGTCACGGGACTTCCCTCTCAGATGGTGACAGTTGGAGGAAAACGGCCCAGGCGCAGCAGAAGACACTGTGCCGGACCGTGCAGGCACCGGGGATATAGCACCAGCCAGGACTGCTTGCACGGGGGCACGTCACTGCCTGGCCCTGCGCCTGGGACAAGCAGTGTGGCCTGGCAGAGCTCAGCATACTCACCCAGCACTGCAGCTAAGTGCTGCATAGAGACTGGAAAACCCTGGGTTGTGGCTTTAGTAGACAAAAAAGCAGATCTCAAGGTTACAGAGAATTCAGATAATCCCTTGGATTTGCATTGGTAAAATTTAGTAGTATTAAGGGTCTAAATTAAAATGAAGAGATACGTATGTTCTCAGTGTTAACTGCCTTCCAGCCTTCCTTTTTTTATTTCTAAAGGAGATGCACGTGGTGCTAGTGAAGTACTTTTAGAGAAAAGCACACACCCCTCTCATATATTCCTGTCTTCTTGAAGCTGGCTGTAGAAAATCCTTGAATGACTCCTTTGGTGAGGGCCTTCTACAGTCCAAGTGACCTTATAGGTGTTTATCTTTCAGGCTGATACTGTTTTTTGCACAAAAGTATACATTTCCCTGATGGGTTTAGATCACTGATTATAATTAAGACCTGCTTTGAAATGCTCTTCC
Source organism: Plecturocebus donacophilus (assembly GCA_004027715.1). Taxonomy (NCBI): domain Eukaryota; kingdom Metazoa; phylum Chordata; class Mammalia; order Primates; family Pitheciidae; genus Plecturocebus; species Plecturocebus donacophilus. Next base: position 175,272 of record PVKP010000511.1, read on the forward strand.
TTAACACAGGCTTGGAATATGCTTAGAGCCCCATGTTAAACATGGGTAGTCTTCATTTAAACCCAAAGAGATTTTGATCACCATTGCTTTTTTTACACTTAGGATGTACACTTAGCACATTGACAGTTTGTCAATGTATTGCTTTTCTCAAGGAAAACATTGCATGCAACCTCCACTTTTTACGCTTGAATCCCCGATGGCCACTGGCACCTTTTAAATAGCCTCACTTTTGTTGGAGCAGCTGCATTAGTTCAAGTCCTGCTCCATTCTGTCTGGCTTTTCCTCCACTGATTGTACGTGGAGAGGCCGTGTTCTGACTTGTCCACTGTGCCTAGTATCAGTGGACTCAGGTTCTAAATCCAGCTCACTGTTCTTCTGCAGGGGCTGGCAAGGAAGCTGCCCAGGCTTTTGGTTTGCTGTTGGCATAAGAGTGTCTCCTCTGTGTTCGAATGCAGAAGAGATTAGAGTTGTGCAAAGCTCTCTCATCCGGAGTCCAAGGTCTGAGTGAGTTCCTCACTCTCCAGTTGGTTGGGAAAAACTTTTAGTGTCCCTGAGAAAGTTAATGCCTCTGTATAATTGGGCATTAGAATCCATCCTGGAAGTTTATCAGAAGGATTAAATCATATTACTCATGAGACACAGGGTACACAGCGGGAGGCTTGTATTTGTACAACTCCAACAACCGCATAAACAATTCCTTGCATTCGCCTGTGGAAGACGGACTCTGGGCAAATTTACTTTCCAATTAAAATCTTAACAATACAACTTCTGTTTATAATAGCCCCTGAAAATGACACATACAGAGGTGGTGTTGGGGGCCTGGTGCCCAGCACATTGCCCTGTGCTGATGGTTCTCTTCAGTGGTGTCAGCCTAAGAAACAAAAACTCTTGGTCAAGAACTGAGTCCTGATTCCAGTACTTCTATTTCGAGAGTACCTGTCGTTTTATTAAAAATATGTAGCAGAGAGAAGGGAAATCTTCCTAGTGTACATCTGACATTTTGCCCAAAGATGTATTCCTATTGTGTTGGGCCATCACCTTTTCCTTGCCTTAAATTAGATCTATATTAAAATGATGCAGCCTGTAAAATAATGCTAGAGAATGCATAAACAGGAATTAATTTTTAAATCAAAATTTATGAACTTGCCTTATAACATTTTTATGATAGCCCTATTTGAATTATCTTCTCTTTGACTAAAATAGAATTTGATTTTTCTATGGGGTATTTAACATTTTGGGTCATAATCATGCTAGGGATGAATTAATAGATCTTCTCTGAGTGAACTGTCAAGACAGATCCCCACTGGGTTTGAAATGTAATTAAAAATGTCAGTGAACTCACTCGAAGTCCACAGAGTGCTCCAGGGTCCCCTCGAAAATGTTAATCAGGGACTGAAAATATTTACCAAGTGCAGTGAGCATAATGCAGCAGCCAGCTCTCCACAACCAAGAGGAAGCTGGTCACCTTTATCAGGTGCCTCTCATCTTAACTTCCTTCTAATTTTGGAGTGTTCCTCTCAGATTTCTTGAATGCAGGTGTGTTTAAGGTTAAGCCTTAGCCCAAGGCTATGGGTCTGGTTGGTGACCTCTTAATAAGTGGATGGTGCAACAGACTTCCATGAGAGGAGCAAGTCTCTAAACAATATCCATGTCCTTTGTAATCCTTCTCCCTCATTAGACTGCCAGACTGGCCTCCTTTCCAAAGGGCAGCCTCCCTTTTGTTTCTGGCAGACTTTTAAAGGTGGGGGTCATTGGGAGGAGAAAGTCTGGAAGGGACTGGTAGCTCAGGTCCCTTGATTATGGGCTGGCTATCCCCCCTACATCCCATTGTCTCCTTCCATCTGCTGTTTACCAGGTGTGTGTTTGCCCCCCCACCTTGGTGTTGGAGCTTGCCCAGGGAATGAAAGGTGGGAAGGGGGAGGATGTGTGTGTTGATGGAAGTCTCTAGGCACAGAGCAGCTTTATTCTGGGATATATTTAAAATACTGGTTTCGAAGTATAAAAAATTAGCCAGGGGTGGTGACACACGCCTGTAATCCCAGCTAATGGGGAGGCTAAGGCGGGAGGATCACTTGAGCCCAGGAGGTGGAGGTTGTAGTGAGGCAAGATCGCACCACCACACTCCAGCCTGGATGACAGAGGAGACCCTGTCTCAAAAAAATTAATTAATTAATTAACCATTGGTTTTTAGGCAAATAACCAGTTATTTTTCAAAGTGGTTACCTAAGATCAAAAAAGGAAGCAGACCTAATACAGGCTTCTTTCTTTTTAGATTTCATGTGTTCCTTGTATACAAGCGATGTCCCAGATTATAATTCTTTGCTGAGATTTGAGTTGGATTTGAGAATTTGGAGAATCCCTACAGCTTTGTAACTTCAGAGGTATAATTAGCTGAAAACGTCATCGTTTTGAAGAGTTCTGCGTTTTGCCAGTCACCTCTCAACTGTGTGCCAAAGGTAAGTCTGCAGTTTTCAGCTTAAAACAGAAGTTGCAGCATTTTGCTTCAAATGCTTAATTTGGACAGTAAGTTCAGTACAGTATCAGTCAGTGTAGCTTTGATTTGTTGAATCATATTAAATTTAAGCTTTCAAGGAGAGACCTGGTTATCTCTGTTTAGATTAGATTATCTCTGTTCCTGCTTTAGTGTGTGATTGGTTCTGAGTATGTAGCCAGGAAGCAGGATGGTAGACACCTCCAACCTGTAAGATGGTACAGGTACCTTCACACTCGAATATGTACTGACTCTTGAATCCGCAGTGAATCCTGGTCCCCTGTATTCTGTATAGGACAGAGAGTATAAGGATAAATAACCACTTTTCTGGTGCTTTCAGTCTAGTAAAGGTTGGATTCCAGCTTTGATGCTGAGAAGATAAATCTACATCAAAGGATAGCTGGGCATGGTAGCACGCACCTGTAGTCTCAGCTACTTGGGAGGCTGCGGCAGGAGAATCGCTTGAACCCGGAAGGTGGAGGTTGCAGTGAGCCAAGATCGCACCACTGCACTCTAGCCTGGGGGACACAGCAAGACTCTGTCTCAAAAAAATAAATAATAAATAAATAAAAAGCCTGCATTAAAGGAGATGCAGACAGATGAAGGATTTCGGGAAAGTTTTACCTGTTCATATGAAAAACCTTCTTGTGTGTGTTACAATAAAATCGTAACTGTGATGCAGCATATGGATTCTGGGACCCATGGGTGCTATAACCACAGGCACCAGACAAAAGCATGTCAATGTGTAACAAAAATAATTCTTAGCCCTAATAGCTTGGGACATTTAACTTAAAATTTGAGTTGCTCTTTGGTGGTCCAGTTAATTCAGTGTTCTGCCCAGCTTCTGGCTGGGCAGTAAGAAGTGCTCTAGGAGAAAATATGTTTTCACCTCCAGAGCTTTGTCTCAGAATGAACTGCAAGGGTAACACCAGCTTTCCTTAAAAACCTTAATTTGCTTCTATTATTTATAGATTGTTTTAAAGTAATCTTGAAACTGTCATGTTGGACTATGGAATCTCTTGGTGTAGTGGTTTCTGTAAATTTACTCCTTTAATGTAAGTTAGAATTTCCTCTTACTTGGTCTGCTACTACTAAAAAACATCTTGTGTGAATATGTTCTTTCTCTTCGACTACCTTAAAAGAAAAATCTCTTAGAACCTTTTTAATTTAAGTTTTGCCTCTTTTGATGTGTGGTATTCAGAACAGCATAATATTAATATGCAATAAGGACAGGATTAAGTGTCTTAGTGTTCTGGTCTTGTTATGCTTTATGTTATCTTTTGGAGAAAATGCCACATTGTCCCGCTGATTTAGGGTGTTGTGATTTCCAGAGCTAGCTCCTGGTGTGCAGTCGGGAGTTGGCACTCCCATTGCACACCTGACTCCATTTCCTGCTCCTTTCTCCCTCCCCTGTACTTGCTGACTCAGGCCCGCCCACCCTAGGCATTCTTGGCTGTTTTAGGTTTGGATCTCCTCATGCATTCATAGGGCATTCCCAGGTCTCTCTTCCAGACGTTGTGCAAGACCAACACCATCAGGGTGTTCCTGTTCCAAACCCGGGAGGCTTTTCTTACATAAGAAAACTTGTCAAACCCATGGTAACTGAGTTTTTTTTTTTAAAAAAAAAGCCATTGAAGTAGAACTTTTTAAAACAGTCATTTGCAACTGCAGTCACATATCAATCCATTTGTCAGATTTCAAGGAAATGGAGTACAAGATAGAAATGACAGATCCTCTGATCTGATCATCAGAACTCATGAATAATTCATTAGCATCAGAATCTGACACTACTTCTTTAGAAAGGTCTTGACCATCAGTGACATTAGCAGACCTGAAGCTGATGTTGGTGCTGGTTCAGAAGGTGGTACGGCAGGGAGGGTGGCATGCTCACCCAGCAGCTCGGTCTGCAGGAGCTCCCAGCACACTGGTGCCACACAGACAAGACCCACACACAGACCAGCATGAGAGCTGGCTTGCAGAAATATCTGTGTCCATGTAATTTTAAAGGATTGCTTTAATTTTATAAGTTTAAAAGATCCACACAAAACCTTGGTTCACCTATTAAAATTTACTTTTGTGGTTTAGAAAAATGTTTGGAAAATCATGAGATATAGCCCATCCATATCATAAACATCTGTTGTGAACACTGCACCTGTATTCTGGGCTATTTTTCTTGCAGTGACTGTTTTAGCAGTTTAAAAAGAATAGATAAAATATAGTTCCACCCACATTTTCCCATGCCCTTTTGGGATGGGACCCTGACAGTCTGGGACTGTGCTAGCTGCTGTAATGGAGGTTCTTACAGCCAGTCCCTAGTACCTGAGGCAGGGACCAACTGACCCTCTTGGGAAGAGTATGGAAGAGCCAGGGGATGTTATGTTTGGAACAAGTTTTAAAGAATGAGGGGACATGTGTACAGAGGTGTAATATGTTTCCTTGGAACAAGGCAGGCTGGTTGGACCAGCTGGGCCATGAGTCCCAGAGACTGCAGGTCATTCAGACAATACTGGGTTGGGGACCAGACATTTGCCATTTGGTGGGTGATCTTTGAAGTGCCAACAGGAAAAGCAACAGTTCAGTCAGCCGTACCCTTTGGCATGTCCTAAAGAAATGAAATGCTGGCCTGGTAGAACAGTAAGCAGGATCTCAGCCTTGGATGTGTTTCCCGGTTATTGGGTGCTCAAGGTTTGCATGCCTGGGACTGGGCCGAGAGCAGCTTGAGGAAGATGAGGGTGTCTCAGGGCCTGAGTAACATCTCAGCCCATTTTCACGTGGCATATTTGCCTAACCCATTTTCTGGTCTCCCATTGAAGTTAAGGAACAAAGTCTTGGAACCCTCTGGCTCTGACCCCGCTGCCTTTGGAGAGTGGAGACTGTAGGAAGAGGCTGGAGGCCACCAGAGTTGTCATTTTGGCACATGTATAATCTGCACTTAATTCTTCCTATGTGTACTTGAAAAGTGACTGTAATTGACTGTTGGAGGCTGGCTGTTCATTACCAGGGACGGAGGTTGCAAAGGGCCTTGTCTGCTATGCTGCAGATGCGTTTGACTTTTGAAAAGCTATTGAAGGCTTTTTCACGACAGACATGTCCTAATGGACAGAAGGACGGTGGGATGGCGTAGTGGGGTAGGAAGGACAGTGGCTTAGGTGACACAACTCAAGTCTAAGTAAAGTAAACAGGACTGGATTTCACAAACCATGTGTCAGTTGGTGATGTGCATAGCCAGCGTGTAAATGTCAGCAGTGAGCCTACACACATCGTTTTCCATTCTGTGATAGAAGCAGCAGAGGCTGTGTTTAACTGAGCAGTGAGCACAAGAAGATGAAACGTTGAGCCTGTCACTCTTACATCCATAAAAGCGCTATCCAGTAATATTTCTTTAACTACTAAAGTTTACAGCGTATCTTCATATTAGCCTCAGTTTATTTCAGAACAGTTTTTCCTAGTGTGTGTACACTTGGAAAAATCGTCTAGAATTTACTACTCACTTTTATCATATCCTGGCTTTTTGGTATTTTGGAGATTGCTGGTAGCTGACTTTGCCCCCAACAGGTTATTTAGAAAGATTTTTTACATTCAAAGCCCAGTGCTCACACATTGACTTTTTAGGGCTAAAGCTTCTGTTGAAGCTGTAGCTCTGGAGGTTTCCTGATACCTAGAAGTAACTTGTGGAGTTTCTGCCAAAAGCGAGTGGCCCATCTCAGCCTCCTGTCGCACACTGGGCCCCTGGGTCATCTGTGGGAACAGTTAGACGGATTGTTTCTTCGGTACAGGGTACCGAGTATAGAGAGATGGCCACAGCCTTTGATGCTGTGGATAAATCTCTGATTAATTGCTTAAATAATTGCCCAATAAGTATTGACAGCTGCTAGGAAAAAATATTGCCACATTGATTCCACAGTGCCCCTGGTGGTGCAGTCAGTGGAAGCTGCTGTGATCTATGGGGTTATCGTTGGCAGGCACCTGGCACAGGGCTTGTCACCACTTGTATATTACTTCTGGTCGCAAATGCAGATGTTATTGCCCCCATTTAACAGATGGGGACCCAAAGCCTCAGGAGAGGAAGTCAAGGAGACTGTCCACTGCTGTGTGTGCTCAGCTCCCCTTAACCTCTCCTGCGGCTTTGGGTCCCCATCTGTTAACGGCAGCCTGGGAGGCCGTAGGTCTGTTGTTTACAAGCCCACATTCCTTCTGCTTCCCCGGCTGCCATCTCTAACACATGATGCTGGTGATATGGTAACCACCCATTCTCCAAGTGCTTACCTTGAACCAGGATGTGAGGCTTTGGGGTGAAAGCCCAGGGCTTCTAGGTGGTAGAGCAGGCTGGGCGCTCCCATCTCCTGACCCAAAGAAGCCTTTCTTTCTTACTGTATGAGGAATTTTGTTAGATTTATTTTTTCTCCCCTAGAAAAATCTCCTGCAACTAAGTACAGTTTAGAAGAGTCTCTTTTTGGAAACATGAGTGTGTGAAGGAAGGCTTTGGGAGGTTTGCGAAGGGATAGGAGCTAGGAACCTGAATCCCCCAAGGGCCTCCACTGCTCCTGAAGTCCCAGGATCAGCTTAGCAGCTCCTGTGGCCTCCAGCCCTGCCCATGCAGCCCCAGGACAGTGCTTGTACTAGGGGGCCCACAGCTTAACATCAGACCTGCCACGAGAGAAGTTCTCTGTACAGGCCAGGATTTTGTATTTAACAGCCACTTCCTGTGTGCTGTGCCAACTCTGTGGTCCCTGACACTTCCCACAGCACCCCTGTTCAGGGCGAAACGTCATAAAATTGTGATTTCACATTCTTGCATGGCCAGTGACATAATTATTTTCTCTTAGTTGGGGTGGTGATCAAGGTTAAGCCAATCATTTTTTCTGTTCTGTCATAGCTCATGTACTCTAGCACTGTGGCTTCCTAGAAAGCTGAAGAAACAAATTAAAAACAAAAAAGCCAATTCCTGCACCACTCTAACCTTCTTTTCCTTAGATAGAAACTGAACACATAACATTCCAGTCATTTCTCAATTATTCTCTTAGAATTGTAAATTGTAAATCTTAGAATTTGTAAATTGTACCTTAGAATTTACAAAGCAATTTTCATGCATTCTCTTTAATGCCAGGTGACACGGATATTCCTCCCTGAATTTTATAGGAGAAAATAAGCCCAGAGAGGTTACCTTCCTTGCCTAGTATGGTCCAGCGTTGGATGGCGACCTGTGACTCACACCTGAACGTTAGATTCCGGATAGTCTTAAGAGTCCCTGGGCCAGGCATGTGGCAGATGTGTAAGAGAACAACATTAAATAAACAGGCTGCACAGAGCTTGAAATGAGAGCATTGCTGCCGTCGAGGTTCCCAAACTAGGAAAGGCAAAGAGAGATTTTTCTTGACTTCCTCCAGAAAAACGAAAAGTCCTCTTTTGCTCTGTCTGTGTGTGTGTGTGTGCATGTGTGTGTATGTGTGTGTCACGGTGGAGGGGGTGTTACAGGGCTTTTAGTAAACTGGACCCTGAACAGGTAATCACAAACCAACTCCAGTAGGAGAATTCTTTCTGGGATTATCACTGGAATGTATGGAACTGAAGGGAACATGTGGGGACTGCAGAAGTGTCATTCAAGTTGGGCATATCTGGTAGAGGGTATGGGAGGGGAGTATGTCCCAGTGACCTTGTGCCTCCCCATTTCCTGCTGCGGGTACCTCAGTGGACACACCAAAAGCATTTTGAGTTTTAGATTTCTGCCTATCTGAACCAATTTTTCTGGTTGACTTTTATTATAGCTAACCTTGAAATGTTTTCTTTAGAAATGGTCCTGGCTCCAGGATGTCAAAATGGTTATAAAATGTGATGAATAAATCAGATCCTAAGAGGTCACAGTTTAGGGGGAATGAATTTTGGTACCGTGTTAACCAGCAGTATATTAACAGGATGGCAGTTTTGGATGGAAACGAATAACCCTCAGTGCTTGTTGGGGCAGAAGGTACCCGGGCGCTCCTTCCAGGCTGTAGCTGTGGAGGCCTTGTATCTCCCTGGGAAGTGAAATGTGCCTTCTCAGTTTCTCAGAGTCACACCTGACCAGCAGTCACACTGACAATTAGTGAGATTAGTTAGTGAGATTTGAGCTTGATTGCTACCTGCAAGAAGTAAGGATGATCCTAATGGTGAATCTGCTGTGGCTGTTTCCTATCAAAGGCCTCATTCTGTGACCTTCCTGTGTGGAGGTCTACCCAGGTCACACTGTGAACAAGCCATGGTCAGGAGCAGTTCCCAGCCGGCGTGGACTCCAAGCCAGGAGTCTGCAGTGGTGACGTCCCTCCTGAGTGTCCTCAGGTAGCCTGTCTCTTACAGGGATGTGGCCAGGGACAGGGAGAAGCCCTAGAGTTGACGTTTTTAGTAGTTTTTCTGAGTTGCTTTCTCTTTTGCCAACATTCCATTTTGGGTTTTGCTTATGATTGTTCTCATCTTATTTCATACGTGTGAGTGCTCCCTCCCTTTGTTGACCACAGAGCAGCGTGCCCAGTCCATAAATGTCATGTTTCCATAGAATACTGCTTGCTACTTGGGTCCCCCACAGCTCACAAGGAATGAGTGGGAAACACAACATATCTGAGAGCCCACTCACTCCTCAGTCAGACTTGTTTTATTTAGAGCCTTCCAGAATATGCCTCTTACAATCTCACCCAGAGGTTATGTTGAAGATTTTGTTGTGTTCACAAAGACTAAGGTTGGAAGTGCTTGAGAAAGACAGGGATTCCGGGAGCCCGGGAGCCGGAGGCAGGACCGTCTTCCCTGCCTGGAGCCTGGGTCTGGTGCAGGCCTGTCTTGTGGGAGAGGCTAAATGCAACCATATCTTACAACCCGAGAGCTCATTTTGTAATGCTTTTTGTAAAACGCTGCTCAGGTCATTTTCCCAGTGGTTAAAGTACCACGTCTCATCGGCGTGTGCTTGGAACAGAGGTCTCTAGGTCTCTGGAGGAATCAGGCTGTACGCACGCGTGGGGTGTTGTGCTTTCATGGCTGTGTGTTAACTTCCAGCCAACTTCCAGCTTTGGTTCTTTTGGCAGTGACATGGAGGGAGAGGGTACATAAAGTCGGGCCCGTAAACTTGGAATTCTAAGGACAAGCCTGCACAGGCAGGACAGTAACACAGACCTGGCTGCCATGTCCCCACAGAATTCAGTGGGAAAACATGCTCAGAGTTTGTGAGACACCAGTGTCACCCTCCCCACCACTACAGTAAGATCAGGAGCCCGTCTCCCACTCTCAATTCCAGGAAAGAGCAGCAGGGATTCCCCAGAGCTGTAAGCAGGTGATACTGCTGATATTTGCTTGACTGAGGAGGGGTCAGGCATGGAGGGAGATTAGTGGGCACTAGATGAGGTGCTTGGGGACATAGTGGAGATAGACGTGGCATGGCTCCTGCCTCCTCCTCTCCTTCCAGGCTTTGGAGCTTTATGAGTCCATGCCTGCCAGCTGTAATGGGGGTCACCTGGGATACCTGGGGGTGACCTAGGATGCTCAGGGTCCACTCCAGACTAATCTGGAGTGGGAGGACAGGACCTGGGCATCTGTGCTGTTATGCTGATCTTCCCTAAAGGGGTCTTCTACTCTGAGGACTTTCATTTGTGAATTTTTATGTATTCACACCTGAGATAATTCATTGCACTTTTAAAAGTCCCATTCTATGACTAGTAAGTGTTTATTGGTATTTCTGATCTTTGATTCCTTACAGTGAGCTAACCCTTCGTGGAGACTTGTCTTACGTACAGAAATTTAACAAAACGTAATGGAGAAATAGGGAGCAGCACTAGGCATTGTAGCACTTTAGAACATACCAGATATGAGAGCTCTAATTCTTCCTACACCTTGTGTTTACCACTTTGGAGATTCTGGCTTGGGGGATGGTGAGTTCCTGAAAAAGGTTTAGCAAAGAAGTCACATAGCAGTGTCCATATTATCGCATAGCAGAGAATGATATTTTCTCTTGTTTTAGAGATTTTTTTTTTTACAGAGCCCTTATTTTTGCCCAGCAGGGCCATTATCTGGGTCACCAGCAAGGCACAAAGGGATGGGAAATGTTTATAAATTTACAGAGGGCAGTAAATATACACTCTGCTTTGTCAGTTACAGTATAACCCAAAAACCTTTGTAATGAGTTTTGTTACATAACCAGACTTTCTAGTCCTCAGGACTGGAGTTTCTTATGCTGTCATAGTGTCCTGGTGATCAATCAGGTTTGGAGTTCCTGGCTCCATTAGAGCTCAACGGAGATTCTGATTAACCAAAATGATTGCATTACATCCTTCATAACTCTAGAGCAGATTACTGGGATGTTCCACATCCTTAGAAGGCTGACATCATGTATTAGGCTATTTTCATACTACTATAAAGAAGTACTAAAGACTGGGTAATTAATACAGGAAAGAGATTTAATTTACTCACAGTTCAGCATAGCTGGGAGGCCTCAGGAAACTTAATCATGGCAGAAGATGAAAGGGAAGCAAGGCACCTTCTTCACAAGGTGGCCAGAAGGAGAAGTGCCGAGCGCTTATAAAACCATCAGGTCTCATGAGAACTCACTGTCACTAAGACAGCATGGGGAAAACCACCTCTGTGATTCAGTTACCTCCACTGATCTCTCCCTTAACACATGGGGATTATAGGGATTACAATTCAATTCAAGATGAGATTTGGGTGGGGACACAAAGCCTAACCATACCACCCTGTGAGGACCAATTCTCTCGGCTCAGGTAGTTTGATTGCAGTGTGGATATGTTAGTTGGGAGACCTGTTGTGTTTTTTTTGTTTTGTTTTGTTTTGTTTTTAGATGAAGTCTCACTCTATCGCTCAGGCTGGAGTACAATGTCACGATTTCAGCTCACTGCAACCTCTGCCAACTTCAAGCGATTCTCCTGTCTCAGCCTCCCGAGTAGCTGGGATATCAGGCTTGTACTACACACCCAGCTAATTTGTGTGTGTGTGTGTGTGTGTGTGTGTGTGTGTGTGTGTGTGTGTGTGTGTATTTTTATAGAGACTGAGTTTCACCATGTTGGCCAGGCTGGTCTTGATCTCCTGACCTCAAGTGATCCACCCACCTTGGCCTCACAAAGTGCTGGGATTACAGGCGTGAGCCACTGCGCCTGGCATTTTGACTATTTCAGGAATGAAAAACTTAAAGAGACTGATATCTAGAATATCTGATTGGTTAGGTTTTTTTTTAATGCAAAAATGTAATAAAGCAGGAATTTCTTATTCCCAAATTAGAGCCAAATTCCAAATGGATGGCATGGTAAAGGGCTCTGAACTTCTTTCTACAGTTCTAGGCCCCCTAGATTTGGGTCATTACTGACTTATCCTCATAACACCCTTCCCTCTCAACACCTAGTTCTTGCCAAGTAAATATCCCTTCTTCTGAGGGGCTTCCTTATCTCCCCTGCCTTATCCTAGCACATTTTAGAGACATTTTATATATGTGTATATATATGTATGTGTGTGTGTATATACTTTGAAAATAAAAAAGTGGAAAAAGATATACCATGCAAATATTAAAGCAGAAATTGTTGTATTAATATCAGATAAAGAAAAGTAGCGTTACCAGGTACATAAGAGTCTGTTCATCAAGAAGACATACCATTCCGCAGTATGCATGCACCAAGCAACAGTTGTGAAATAAGAAGCAAAAACTGCTAGAACTACAAGGAGAAATAGACAAACCCACAATTATACTTGAAGATCTCCATACTCTCTCAACAGTTGATAGAACAACCACACAGAAAGTACACAGAAAGTCAGCAAGAATATAGGAGAACCCACTACCATCAATTAAGATTATCTAATTGACATTTATAACACTCCACCCAACAATAGCAGAATTCGCATTCTTTTTAGGCAACCACAGAGCATTTGCCATGTTAGGACATGTCCTGGGCCATAAAAGAAACAGTAACAAATTTCAAAGCATCGAAATCATACAGAGTATCTTCTCTATCTTGTCAATACAATTTTTTCTTTTTGCTTTAAAACAAAAGAGTCTCAAATGGTCACACATATTGTATGATTCCATTTATATAACATTCTCAAAATGACAAAATTACAGAGATGGAGAGCACATTACTGTTTACAAGGGATTGGTGATAGTTGTTGGAAAGTAGGGTGGTGGCTGTGACTATACAAGGGATAATGTCAGAGAGATTTATGTGATGAAATAGTCTTGTGTCTTGACTGGTGGTTATAGGAGTTTACACATATGAAATGACAGAACCATATATACTCATTATACTAATGTCAGTTTTCTGGTTTCGATATTATACTGTAATTACATAAAGTGTAACCATTAGGAGAAACAAGGTGAAGGGCACAAGAGACCACTCTGCACTATCTTTGGAATTTCCTGTGAACCTATACTTATTTCAAAATTAAAAGTTTACACTTTTTTAACAAAAAAATTGTTGAAAGATCAACTCATTTCTTCTTTTTATGATAGTCTATAGTTTGGAATCTAAGAAGTATCCAAGCTTACATAGCAGTAGATGAGTAAGTCATAAAAGGAAGATGGAAATAGGAGAGGAACCAGGAAGAATTGAGCACCATTCAAGATTGCTGAAAATGTTTTTCATATCAACAAGTTTCCCTGTTCCCTACTTTGGAACAATATGGCCTAACCATATTTTTTTTTGTTTTGATATACAGTTATAATTCACAATAATTTACTTGTAATTAATGTTGATCAAATACAAAAAATAAACAAATGGCACTGACCACAAGAATACTACCATTAAAGACCCATGACAGCGCACACATACCCCCTAGATCAGTGTGGAGTGCAGAATTTAAGCATGTGATAGGTAATGACTTTGCCTCGATTCTGATGTCTAAGAAACAAACCTGAAAACAGTAGAAGGCTCTACAAATCATGGCAGCTACTTCAAATGAAATACTTATTTTCATGAGTCTAGACACACAAGCACTAACCCTAGGGTCAAGAGACCCAGGGAGAGGTCTCAGCTTGTCTTTGATCGCCTATGACATCTTGAGCAGGTCACCACTTCCCCCCCGGGGCTGTTGTAAGAGTGAAATGGGATGCTGCTTGGGTTGACCTCTTAGTAAATTAGGCATGCTCAATACAGGGAAGGGCCATCACTCACTCATCTTTCCAGCTGTACCCTCAGGAAGATAGTGGCCACTGTCTGAAATGTCATATTTTAATAGAAACCATAGCTCTTGATATGAGTTCACACACCAGCTCTCTGAGGCTTCCGCCTTTCCCAAAATAGGCATTATTTTTATCAGAGCCCAGATGAACTGATTCTTTATTTCACATCCCCAGCTCTGGGTGATGCAGTCGGATGGTGTAGAGTTCCAGGCCTAGGGACATAGCCATGCTGACTGGCATCTTGGGGGAGGTTCAGCAAGTGCCAGCTAGTGAAATACTCTTACTGTCCCTGTCTTTCTGCTTGGCCTGTGAGCTTTCTTTTTAAAATTTCTATTTGTGATATTTGATAGGTACAAAATACATAGGTGTCATTTATATGCTTATGGGGCATAATAATAAAACAAATGCCCATGAACCTACCTCCCAACTTAAAAACTAGAATATTCTCAATACTGTGAAACCACAGTGTTGTCTACCTCCTTCTATCCCATTGTATCTTCCCCCAAGAGGTTATTTTAAACTCTTTTAGATTTACAGAAGACTTTTGAAGATAGCATAAAGAGTTCTCATATATTTAGCACCTAGTTTCCCCTATGATTAACTAAAATTGGTACATTATTAACTAAGGTCCATACTTTATTTGGATTTGAAACTTTTTTAACCTAATGTTCATTTTCTGTCCCAGGATCCACAATGCCCCACTAGATTTAGTTGTCTTGTCTCTTTGGGCTCCTCCTGGCTGTGACAGTTTCTCACTTTTCTTGTTTTCTTGACCCTGACAGTTTTGAGGAGCTGGGTATTTTTTACAAAGTCTGCCAATTAAGAGTTGTTTGATGCTTTTCTCATGAGGATTTTGGGAGGAAGACCTCAGAAGCAACATGTCCTACTCATCTCATCACATCAAGGATCCATGCCACCATCATGGCTCAGGACTTGCCGATGCCGAGATCACCACACTGAGGCAGTGTTTGTCTGAATTCTTCACTCCATTCTGACTCCCTCTCCCCCTTTCCCTATGTACACTGGAAAGAGGTCTCTGGGTGCACCCCATATTTAGAGGAGTTCACTGCTTCATCTCCTTGAAGACAGAGTGTCTACATAAGTTATTTAGAATTATTCTGCCAACAAGATTTGTCTCTCTTTCACTTATTTACTAGTCATTCATTCTCTTGCTTTTTGTTCTTTTTAGTTGATATGTTTTGTTTTCTTCACTGGATTGGTTTACCAGTTTTTTAATTTTACATATTAATGGGTAAAGCATGGTATTTTGATACATTTATACAATGTGTAAAGATCAAATCAGGCTAATCAGCATATTCATTACCTGAAACATGTATCTTTTGTGTTGGGAACATTCAAAATGCTCTCTTCTAGTTATTTTATAGTCACCCTGTAGGGCTATCAAACACTAGAACTTATTCCTCCTATCTAGCTGTAATTTTGAATCCAGTTGACCAACCTCTTCCTATTGCTCCCTCTCCCCACGCTTTCCCACCTCTAGTGACCACTATTCTACTCTCTACTTTTATGCATCAACTTGTTTAGCTCCCACGTGAGTGAGAACTGTATTTATCTTTGCCTGACTTATTTCTCTTAATATAATGACATTATCCAGGCTCATCCATGTTGCTGTGAGTGACAGAATTTTATTTTTTCTGGCTTAATAGTATTCTACTGTGTATATGTACCACATTTTCTTTATCCATTAATCTTAGGTTGATTATATATCTTGGCTATTGTGAATAGTGCTGCAGTTAAACATGAGAGTGCAGCTATCATTTCAATATACTGATTTCATTTTCTGTGGGTGAATATCTGGCAGCGGGATTGCTGGATCATTTCCACCAATGCTAAATTAGTATTCCTCTTTCTTTGCATCCTTGCCAGAATTTTTTTTCTTTCTGATAATACCATTCTTACTGGGCTGAGATGATACCTTAGAATTTGTTAAAATATATAATATCTTGTCATCTACAAAGAGGAACAACTTGAATTCCTCTTGTCCGGTATGAATGCCCTTTCTTTCTCTTGCATAATTGCTTTGGCTAGGACTTTAAACAATATATTGAATAACAGTTGTGAAAGAATAAACATGCTTGTATTTTTCCAATTCTAAAAACTGAAGTTTTCAGCTTTTGCCCATTCCGTATGTTAGCTGTGGGTTTGTCATATATGGCTTGTATTATGTTGAGGTATGTTTCTTCTATACCAAATTTGTTGAGAGTTTTTATCATGAAACGATAATGAATTTTATCAAAAGGTTTTTCTACATTATCAAGATGATCATATCTCGATAATTATTCTTCATTTTGTTGATGTGATGTATCACATTTATCGATTTGCATTTGTTGAACCATCCTTGCGTTTCTGGAATGTGTCCCACTTGACCATGATGTACTACCTTTTTGATATGCTGTTGGATTTGGTTTGCCAGTATATTTTTGAGGATTTTTGCATCTATGTGCATCAGGCATATTGGCCTGTAGTTTTTGTTGCTGTCGTTGTATTCTTGTCTGGTTCAGATGTCAGGATAATGCTGGCCTCTTAGAATGAGTTAGGAAGAATTCCCTTCTGTTTTTTTTTTTTTTTTTTTTTTTCCGGGGGGATATAATTTGAAAAGAATTGGTGTTAGTTTTTTATTATAAGTTCAGAAAAATTCAGCACTAAGGCCATCCAGTCCTGGTCTTTTCTTTGTTGGGAGACTTTTTTTTTTCCTTATGGATTTAGTCTTGTTACTCATTATTAATCTGTTCAGATTGTCTTTTTTATTGATTGATTGATTGGTTGTTGTGATGGAATCTTGCTCTTGTTACCCAGGCTGCAGTCCAGTGGCGTGATCTCGGCTCACTGCGACCTCCATCTTCCAGGTGCAAGCAATTCTCCTGCCTCAGTCTCCCGAGTAGCTGGAATGACAGTCATGCACCACCATACCTAGCTAATTTTTTTTTTGATTTTTAGTAGATAGAGGGATGTTGGCCAGAATGATCTCGAACTCATGACCTCAGGTGATCCGCCCACCTCAGCCTCCTAAAGTGCTGGGATTATGGTATGAGCCACTGCACCTGGCCAGGTTTTCTAGGATTATGGTATGAGCCACTGCACCTGGCCAGGTTTTCTGGGATTGTAGGTATGAGCCACTGCACCTGGCCAGGTTTTCTGGGATTGTAAGTATGAGCCACTGCACCTGGCCAGGTTTTCTGGGATTGTAGGTATGAGCCACTGCACCTGGCCAGGTTTTCTGGGATTGTAAGTATGAGCCACTGCACCTGGCCAGGTTTTCTGGGATTGTAGGTATGAGCCACTGCACCTGGCCAGGTTTTCTGGGATTGTAG
>PVKP010000512.1:0-31302 GCA_004027715.1 Plecturocebus donacophilus
AAAAAAAAAAAAAAACCCATTCAAAAGTGGGGGAAGGTTATGAACAGATACTTTACAAAAGAAGACATATATGAGGCCAACAAACATATGAAAAAATGCTCATCATCACTGGTCATTAGGGAAATGCAAATCAAAACTACATTGAGATACCATCTCAAACCAGTTAGAATGGCGATCATTAAAAAATCTGGAGACAACAGATTCTGGAGAGGATGTGGAGAAATAGAAACACTTTTACACTGTTTGTGGGAGTGTAAATTAGTTCAATTGTTGTGGAAGACAGTGTAGCGATTCCTCAAGGACCTAGAAATAGAAATTCCATTTGACCCAGCAGTACCATTACTGGTTATATATCCAAAGGAGTATAAATCATTCTATTATAAGGACACATGCACACGAATGTTCATTGCAGCACTGTTTACAATAGCAAAGACCTAGAACCAACCCAAATACCTATCAATGATAGACTGGACAGGGAAAATGTGGCACATATACACCATGGAATAATATGCAGCCATAAAAAATGTTGAGTTCGTGTCCTTTGTAGGGACATGGATGAACCTAGAAACCATCATTCTCAGCAAACTGACACAAGAACAGAAAATCAAACACCGCATTTTCTCACTTACAGGTGGGTGTTGAACAATGAGAACACATGGACACAGGGAAGGGAGCATCACACACTGGAGTCTGTCGGGGGGAAATAGGGGAGGGACAGTGGGGTGTGGGGAGTTGAGGAGAGATAGTATGGGGAGAAATGCCAGATACAGGTGTTGGGGAGGAAGGCAGCAAATCACACTGCCATGTGTGTACCTATGCAACAGTCTTGCATGCTCTTCACATGTACCCCTAAACCTAAAACGCAATTTAAAAAAAAAAGTAAGTCCTTGGCAACACACTGAGAACAGGATTCTCCTTAAGACTGGGTCCATGGAAATAGAAGCTGGAGCCAGCATACTTCATTTATGTTACAATCATACTCTATATAATTGACCTGGAATCTTTTGGCAGGTAGGATAACTGTGGAGGAATTTTAATGAACTGGACTTATGTACTGATAGGAAGAAAGTCAGCCTTATCCTCAGAAGTAAGCCCACACACACTGGTACTGCCAGTTAACTGAGGAGAACCTTGTCTCTATGCCAAGTATCCCCTGCTGAGTAATTCCTTCCATTGAACCAGCATCTGAAATAAGGATGTGGATATTCAGCTGAGCAGGGCAAGGATGCCCACTTTGATTACTGCTATTCAGCATAATACTGTAAGTCTTAACCCAGAGCAACTAGACAATAGAAACAAAAAGAAGGCATCCAAATTACAAAGAAGGGTTCAAATTGTTCTTGTAAAATTCATATGAAATCACAAAGACCCTGAAAACCAAAACAGGCCTAAGCAAAAAGAACAAAGCTGAGTGCATTATACTACCTGACTTCACAATACACTACAAAGCTATAGTAAACAAAAAAGCATGGTACTGTCATAAAAACAGACACATAGACTAGACTAATGGAACCAAATAGCCTGCCCAGAAATAAATTAACACACCCACACCAACTAATTTTCAACAAATGTACCAAAAACATACATTGGGGAAAGACAGTCTGGTCGATAAATGGTGCGGGGAAAATTGAATATCTACATGCAGAAGACTGTAAATAGACTACTACCTCCCAACATATACAAAATTAACTCAACATGAATTAGACTTAAACGTAAAACTCAAAACTATGAAACAACTAGAAGAAAACATAGAGAAGAAGCTTTATGAAATTGGGATGGGAAAGAGGTTTTTTTTTTTTTTTTTTTAATAAGGCTGCAAAGCCTTACTAAACAAAAATAAAAATAGGCAAATGGAATTAAATCAATCTCAAAAGCTTTTGTACAGCAACAAAAACATGAACACAGGAAAGAAACAACCTACAGAATGAAAGGAAATAGACAAAAACTTTATGTCTGACAAGAAGTTAATATCCAGAATGTATGAGGCTTAAATAACTCAATAGAAAAAGAAAAAATAATCCAATCTAAAAAAAATAGGCAAACAACTTTAATAGATATTTTTCAAAAGAAGACATGCAAATAGCCAACAGGTTTACAAAATAATGCTGTGTCACTTATCAGCAGGGTTATGCAAAACAAAACCACAATGAGATACCACCTTACTCCAGCTGGAATGGCTGTTACCAAAAATATAAAAGAAATCAAGTACTGGCTAAAATGTGGGAAAAATGGGACACTTACACACTGTTGGTGGGATTGGAAACTAGTACAGCCATAATGGAAAACAGTATGTAGGTTCCTCAATAAATTAAACATAGAATTACCATACGATTCAGGGATATCACTACTGCATATATATTCAAAGGAAATCAGTATGTCAAAAAGATATCTGCACTCTTATGTTTATTGAAGCACCATTTACAACAGCCAACATATGGAATCAACCCAAATATTTAAAAACAGATGAATGGATAAGGGAATTATAATATATATATACATATATATATATATATACACACACACACACACACACACATATATGTATACATATATACACATATATACATATATATGTATACATATACACACATACATATATATGTATACACATGTATATGTATACATCTGTATACACACACACATTCATTACATTGTGTGTGTATATATATATATACACACACGTGTGTGTGTGTGTGTGTATATATATATATATATGTAGTAAAAGTCTGTCATTTATGACAACAGGGATGAACCTGGAGGATATCATGTTGAATGAAATAAGCCAGAGACTAAATGACAGATACTATATAATCCCACTCACATGTGGAATCTTTTTTAAAAAGTTGATATAAAAGCAGAGAGTAGAACAGTGGTTACTAGAGACTGGGAAGGGGAGGAGGAATAATAGAATAGTAAGAAGTTGATCAATTAGTACAAAGTTTTAATTAAATAGGAAAAATGAATTGGGTTGTTCTATTGTAAAATAGGATGACTATGGTTAACATTAAAATATTCTATATTTAAAAATATAGAATTAGAAAAAAGGCTTTTAAATGTTCTTATCACAAAAAATGCATGAGATAATGGTTAACTAATTCCCCTGATTAAATCATTATACAACATAGATATATACCAAAACATCAGATTGTATCCTATAAATATATACAATTACAATATGTTAAAACAAAAAATAAACAAATTTTTAAAAACATTTAAAAAGTAAATAATAGAAACACTGTTTGGATAATTATATCATGAACAAGTGAAAGTCATGACAGCAATGTTGTTACAAGAAATAGATTTTAAATATAAGCATTCAAATAAATTAAAAGTAAAGGGAAGAGGAATTATTTATCATGCTAACACTAAAAGAAAGTTGGAGTAGCTATATTAATTTCAGACAAAAGCAGATTTTAAAATAGGAAAAATTATCTGGGATAAACAGGAGCAGTAAATATTGATAGAAAGGTCAATACTCTATGTAGACATAACTATCTTTAACGTGTATGCACCTAACAATACAGCATTAAAATATGAGATAAAAACTGTTAAAACTGTAAAAAGAAATGAACAAATTCACTAATATAGCTGGAGACTTCAAAATCCCTCTTTCAGGAGTTGATACATTCAGCAGGCAGAAAATCAATAAGGATATAGTTTTTCTGAACAGCACTATCAATCAGTTTTAACTAATTGATATTTATAGGACACTTCCTCAAACAAAAGCAAAACACACATTCCCTTCAAACTCACATGGAACATTCATTAAGACAGAACACATTCTTGGCCATGAAATATATCTTAAATTTAAAGGGATATGAATCATACAAAGTACGTCCTCAGATGACAATGAAATTAAAATATAAATTAATAGCAAGCAAGTTCTCAAATATCTGAAGATAAAGCAATCACACTTCTAAATAACATATAAGTCAAAGAAGTCTCAAAATGAATAAAATAGTTTTTGAACTAAGTGAAATTAAAAATACAAGCCACAATTTGTGGGATGCAGTGAAAGTACTTAGAGGACAATATTTAGTTATAGGATTAAATACATATATCAGAAAAGAATAACTATCTAAAATCAATAATATAAGCTCCGATTTAAAGAAGCAACAAAAAGCATAGAAGTTTAGCCTAAGGCAAGCAGAACAAAAGAAACCAATAAAAATTAAAACAGAAATTATTAAAATTAAAAAATTAGAAACAACAAATTCAATACATTTAACAGCTGACTCTTTTAAAGTATTAATAAAATTATAAATTTCTAGCCATATTAATCAAGAGAAAATGAAAGAATATTCAATTTATTAGAAACAAAAGAGAAGGCATCCTTGCTCATCACATGGACAATAATAGGATGAGAAAGGAATACTATAAACGATGCTATGCCCACAAATTTCCTTGAAAAACACAAACTACCAAAACTCACATAAAGGAAAACAATGTCAATATTTCTGTACCTATTTAAAAAATTGAATAAATAATAATCTTTCAAAAAAGGAAACACCAGTTCCAGATAGAGTCACTGGTAAATTTTACTAAACATTTAAGAAAGAAATAATGCCAATTTGTTACAATATTTTCAATAAAATAGAAAGGGTACTAACATTTTCTAAATTATGCTATGAGATCAACATTATCATATTTCCAAAACCAGATAAAGACATTACAGGAAAGGAAAACTATAGATCAGTATCTGTCATGAACTTAGGTACAAAAATCTTCAACAAAGCAAATTAAATCCAGCAATGTATAAAAAGAAATATATACCATAGTTGTTTCAGTCTATTTTATGCTGCTACAATAGAATACAAAAGACTCTATAATTTATAATAAACAGACATTTGTTGGCACACAGTCTGGAAAGTTTAATACCAAGCTGCTGGCTTTTGGTGAGGTCCTTCTTGCTGCATTATTACATGCCAAAAGGTGAGAATGTGAGAGAGAGAGCTCACTCCTGAAGACTTTTTATTTAAGGCACCAAAAGTCCTATGAGGATGGATCTGTTGTCTAATAACATTTTAAAGACTCTACCTCCCAATACCATTACATTGGCAATTAAATACCAACTTGAGTTTTAGAAGAGACAAACATTCAAACCATAGCAACAGCTAAGTGGGATTTACTCAAGGTATGCAAGGCTTATTCAACATTTAAGAACAATCAGTACAACCCACCACATCAACAGGTTTAAGAAGAAATATTATATGATCCTGTTAATTGTTGCAGAGAAAGCATTTGACAAAATCCATCACCCAATCAGGATAAAAACCCTCAGCAAACTGAAAATAAAGGAAACCTGCTCAACTTTATAGAGAATAGCTACAGAAAAACTAATATCATACTTACTGGTAAGAAACTAAATGCCTTTATTCTGAGATCAGGAACAAGACAAGATGTCCTTTATTGCCACTTCTATTCAAATTGTAGTGAAAGTCATAGCTAGTGCAATAAAACAAGGAAATGAAATACATGTAAGTTGAGAAGAAAAATCTAAAACTGTCTTTATTCATAGATGACATGATTGCCTGTGGAAAAGCATTCTATACAATCAACAAAAAATTCCTGAAATTAATACATTAGCATTGAAATTTTACAAGATACAAGTTCAATATACAAAAGTCAACTGAAACCCTATATATCAAAAATAAGCAATTGAAATTATATATGAAAGAAGGTACTAATTACTAACATTAGGAACAAACATGTAGATTTATTTTACAGATTTTATTATGAAATATAAAAATACTATCAACAGCTTTGTGTAAATAAATGAAAATATTTAGAAAAAATTAACTAGAAAACCTAATTTCCAAAACAGAAATAGAAAATCTGAATAGCCCTGCATCTATACAACAAATTGAAACTGTAATTAAAAATTTCCAACAATATCTAATAAATATTAGATATTGAACCAAACAATGGAACAGTTATTTCTCAAAGTAGTTTAAGAAAAATATCATCCATACAAACTCATCTAAAAAACATATAAGTAAAAGTCCTGTAATTCTTTTTAAGGTTAATGAAAGCTCAATACTAAAATGACTAGTTGATTAAAAGAAAGGAAAATTACAAGTCAATATATTTTATAAATATAATGCAATGTTTGTAAAACTATGCACAAAATTCAAATGTAACTTTAAAAACTATATTATAACAAACTTGAATTTATTCCAGAAAGTAAGGTTGCTTTAATATTATAAAATTAAAATAATTCATTGTATGAACAATACAAAAAGGAAAACTCTATGATGACCTCAAAAGATGAGGGAAAAACATTGGAAATGATTAAGGACCATAATTAAATTATCTTAGAAAATTGTAATTAGAAGTAAAGTTTCTTATCTGATTAAAAGTATGTATAAAATAATATCTACAATAAACATTATATTTAATGCTACAGTATTAAAAAGTTTTCATCAGGGGACTGGGAATAAGATAAGAATGCTCTCTATTAACACTTTACTCATTACCATTTTGAAGGTTCCTACTAGTAAAATATGGCAAAAAACAAACAAAAAAAAAAAAAGAAAAAGAAGGAAGAGACCAGGAAAGAGATACAGACAGAGAAATAAAGAGCAATAGAAGAGGAAGAACAAGGAGAAGAGAGATGGAAAAGGGACAGGAGGAGGGGAAGAACGAAGGAAGGAAAAAGGAAGGAAGAAAGTACAAGAATAAATAAAGAAATAAAACTCTTATTTATGGCTTACATGTTTATACATTAAAAAGCCAAAAATAAATACAGATAAATTATTAAAAGCAATACGACTTAAGTAACGTCTTTGTACAGATGAATATTAAAAAAGCAAAGGTATTTATATGTACCATCAATTAGAAATAAAACTAAAAGCTCACATTTAAAAAGCATAATAAATCAAATATGTAAGAAATGACAAAATATGTAAAACTTCTAAACATGAAAGTCAATAAATTACTGGGTGAAGCATTTAAGAGACCTAAAAAATATACACCAATATACCAAGTTTTTAGATGGGAAGACTTGGTATCCAATAGATTTCAATTTTCTGCAAATTGACTTAACTGTTTAATGCAATTCCTGTAAAAATTATAGCAGGTATTTTGTTTTGCTTATATTTTTGTAAAAATGGGCAATCAGATTTTAAGACTAATGAAACATAGAGTTACAATTAGCCAAGCTATTCTAGAAAGAACACAATTTGAAGACATTACATAAATTAAGACAGTATGGCATTGGCACTTGCATAGACAATTAGAGCAAAATAGAGTCCAGCAACAGATTGTCACCAGTACTAACAAATGACTTAGGACTTTCTCCACAATGCTGTGGAAAAAGTAGAACTTTTCAGAAAAATGATAGGCCAAGCACAGCGGCTTGGGTCTGTAATCTCAACTCTTTTGGAGGCCAGGCTGGTGAATCACGAGGTCACGAGTTCTGGACCAGCCTGGCCAACATGGTGAAACCCCGTCTCTACTGAAAATACAAAAAAATTAGCTGGGCATAGTGGCAGCCGCCTGTGATCCCAGCTACTCGTGAGGCTGAGGCAGGAGAATAGCTTGAACCTGGGAGGCAGAGGTTGTAGCCAGCTGAGATTGCACCACAGCACTCCTGCCAGGGGACAGAGTGAGACTCCAACTCAAAAAAAAAAAAAAGGTAATGAGTTAATTGCATATTCAGAAGAAAAAAATGATTCTTAACACACTATTCACTCCACACACAAAAATCACTTCCAGATGGATTATAGATCAAAATTTACATGAGATAAAACATAGCTTCTGGAATATAAGAGAATACCTTCATAATTTTGTTGCAGTCAAAGATTGCTTCAATAGACAGCAAAATGCACTAATCATTAGAAAAAAATTGATAAATTGGATTACATTAAAATTTCATGGGTTACAGAAAACTTTTAAAAAACATAAAGTTATGTAAAACTATATTAAAATTTTAAAAATCTTATTTTCATCAAAGACAATACTCTTCAAAGGCAAACAGATAAGGGAAGGAAAATGTGAAACATATAACATATATATGTTATATGTGTGTGTTTGTATGTTTATCACCCTTACAAGTTAATAAATAAAAGACAGGCAACACAATTTTAAAAACAGGCAAGACTTGAAAAGACAGCTTACTAAATAAAATATTCAAATGACTATTAAATATACGAAGTGTTGCATCTTATTAGTCACCACGAAAATGCAAATTCACGTGTTGATAATATTTTCTTTGTTGATGTGGGTGATGATTATAAATGTGTTCATTTTGTAAACGTTTATTAAAATTCATTTATGATTTGTACACTCTATATGTATAATATTTCAATAGAAATGTTTATTTATATAAGGGATAAGTGAGTTTGGGAGTTGGGATTTGGCTGGTAGAGGTAGAAGAAAATGTTGATGGTATTTACCCTCATATTTTCAACCTGATTTCCTTTTCTCATCTGTCTCTTTTCTTTTCATCACATAATCACATTGGAAGCGTTTCAGTAGAAGTGTTGGTGATGGTGTTAGATTAGGAATGAAAAAAGTAAAATGAAGGTTATTCCCTTCTCCATTGTAGTAGTCTGTTCTCCCACTGCTATGGAGAAATATCCGAGACTGGGTAATTAATAAAGAAAAGAGTTTTAATTGACTCACAGTTTCACATGGCTGAGGAGGCCTCAGGAAACTCACAATCATGGTGGAAGGCATCTCTTCACAGGGTGGCAGGAGAGAGAATAGTGCTGAGGGAAGAGGGAAGCCCCTTATAAAACCACCAGTTCTTGTGAAAACTCACTATCACGAGAACAGCACAGGGGAAACCTCCCCCATGATTCAATTATCTCCACCTGGCCCCACCGTTGACACGTGGAGATGATTACAATTCAAGGTGAGATTTGGGTGGGAACAGAGAGCCAAGGCATATCACCTACCTATTTCCTCCTGTTTTAATTCTGTGTTCCATTCTGCATAATGAATACTTTAGCAGAAGGAAATGGAGGATTGACAGTAGGAGTTTCAAGTGAGAAGATCAAACTTTCCTCTTATTCTCCCCAGTTTTGATAAATTAGTCCTGCTGCTAGATTAACACTGGGAGAGGATGCCTGAGGAGTCATAGTTAGTTGTAGAATCCACTGTTGTGAAGGGGAAGAGTCATAAAATGACTGGTGGTGGCAATAAGTAGGGAAATGAAACACTGATGAATACATCTAGCCAATGTATTCATCACCGATGAATATATCTAACAGAAACAGAATAGCTGAACAGTGAAGATCACGGGCATTAGAGATAGATCAGCATTTAAATTATATTACTCACTGTGAGTTTGAGCAACGTACTTATTTCCCCAAATCCTCAGTTTTCTCATCTGCAGTATGTATGAAATACCAAGGCCTGTTTCAATTAAGTTGTAATGATTAAATAAAAATAATTTACATAAAATGCTTATCGATACCTGATATGGTTTGGCTCTGTATCCTCACCCAAATTTCATGTCCAATTGTAATCCCCATGTGTCAGGGAGAGACCAGATGGGAGGTGATTAGATCATGGGAGCACATTTATCCCTTACTGTTTCCATAAATAGTGAGTTTCTCAGGAGATCTGATGGTTTTAAATTGTGTGGCATTTTCCCTTTACTCGCTCTCTCCTGTCACCATGTGAAGAAGGTCCTTCTTACCCTTCACCTTCAGCCGTGATTGTAAATTACCTAAGGCCTCCCCAGCCTGTGGAACTGTGAATCAATTAAACCTCTCTTCTTATAAATTACTCAGTCTCAGGTAGTTCTTTACAGCAGTGTGAAAATGGACTAATATAATACCTGATGCAGAATAGGCACTAAATATATGATAGCCATAGAGTGTTTCAGAATCTCACATCAACAGTCTTTTGTTTTATGACCTTTTTAGGTTGACTTAGCCTTTAGAGCAACAATGTCATTGATTGGTTGAAGAGGGTTGTCCATCCCATCTGATAGAGGGCTCTTTTAGGAGGCTTATATACTCATTAGGTTCATAAAAATATGAACTGTTCCAGATGACTAGTAATAAGACATTTTCACTGACGACAACTGACATTTCTCCTTCCTAACATATCAAAGTCTATCAAAAACTGAATCCCTTGCATTCTGACATCACTCCATATGCTGCAAAACTTCTTCTACAAACTTTAATTTTTTAGGCACCTAGTATTGAGCACCTATTGTCTACCTGGCACTGCTTACACTGATAATTTAAAGTTAAAAGATTTTAGTATTCTCTGTTAAAGCAGAAAAATAAAGAGATGAACACAATATTGGAGGATAAGTTTTATGACAGACAAAAGCCTGGAATGTTATGGAAACACAGACAAATAATATCCAAATCAGAATAACTGACATGGGCAGAAGAATGATAAGGAAGGATGCCTGGAGAATGTGACAGCTGAGCTGAGTTTGAATAGATGAGCAGGAATTAGCCAAATTAGAAAGAGGGAAGAGGTCATTCTAAAGAACTTGTGTAGAGGTAAAGTGATATGAGAGAATATGTTGTATTTAGGAAAATACAAATGGTTCAACAAGGCCACCTACTTGCATTTTAAATGACTCATGCTCACGTTTGTTAAGCTTAATATTTTACATGCGAAATATTATCTGTCCAGTTGTGGAGTTAAAACTGATTATACTTGTATTGACCCATTATCAATAAGAAAGAGAATTGATAGTACATACATGATTTATCAGACCAACTAAATTCCACTGTGAAAAGGAGGTGGAATGTTTTTAAAACTTACTTTTGCATTTGCCTGATAACCATAATCTGATCACCTGAGATATCCTAAAAGGCTTGATAAGAAATATTTATATTGCATTTTAGGAAACTCAACAATTAGCTCTCAATCTCTGTCTTCCCAAGTGATAATATATACAACGTTAATTTTGTCCTCCAGAAAAATTATACAGTTGGAAGGGAAGGCCAATGAGCAGACCTGTGAACACCTTCTTTCATTTATTTATTTATTTATTTATTTTTGAGATGGCGTCTCACTCTGTCGCCAAGGCTGGAGTACACTGGCTCCATCTCGGCTCACTGCAACCTCCGCCTCCCAGGTTCAAGTAATTCTGCCTCAGCCTCCCCAGTAGCTGGGACTTCAGGCACGTGCCACCATGCCCAGCTAATTTTTTGTGTTTTTAGTAGAGATGGGGTTTTACCATGTTAGCCAGGATGGTTTCGATCTCCTGATCTCATGACTGACCCGCCTCGGCCTCCCAAAGTGCTGGAATTACAGGAATAAGCCACTGCACCCAGACACTTCTGATATTATCTTGTTCTGTGACTCTATTTAATGCATGTTCATCAAGAATGAAAAGGCAACTTCGTTATGCTAAAGTTTGAATGATTTTAGGTGCAAAAACTGTAGGCTACAGCCTATCTTATCATGTGCATTGCAGGATTAGGTAAAACCCACCAGAAAATAATAAGCCTTAATCTATTTAAACACCATTCAGCTGGAGTAATTCTTGCCTGATTTTCAAATCTGAGCACTCGAATCTTCACTAAAATTTTAGAGAGTTCACCCAATTAAATAACTCTTTTTATAAATACACGCTTTTTGAGATCCTTTTCTTCAGGGCTTTATTTTTTATTAAACTCAAAAGTGTGTGAGAGGAATAATTCCACAACATGAAATAGGAACTATGCACAATTTATTAGAAGTGATAATATGTCTGGCTACATTTTCAAAACTACAAATAATATCCAGAGTGATTCTGGTATTAACTTTCAGGCCATCCACATTAGATAACTGGTATCTCAAAACTAGTCTTATCTGAATGTTCATATTCTGAGTCTGTAGTCTGTATGTGTGTGCCATGCCAATTTGTACTAAATGGTGCCTAATTTCAGTCTCTCTACCAGAAAGGCTCAAACTTCAGATTTCATCAACAGTTTTTCTATGATTCTACAGTTTTATGCTGATATTCATGTGATACTGGAATTTAAGGTGTACTTTTTTTCAAAATGCTCTGCAAAATGCCAACGATGGTTGCTTATTTCCTGGGGATGACATTCCCTGCGCATTCTGCGATCTGTACCTCAGTGTTGTGTATGTGTTCACATAAGCACCTACATTTTGGCAGACAGAAGGCACCAGATTGGCAATATAGCACCTGAAAATAGCTTTTCACTA
The DNA here is from genome assembly GCA_004027715.1 of Plecturocebus donacophilus. NCBI lineage: Eukaryota > Metazoa > Chordata > Mammalia > Primates > Pitheciidae > Plecturocebus > Plecturocebus donacophilus. Next base: position 12,133 of record PVKP010000512.1, read on the forward strand.
TGAAAAATGTTGGACTCTATGATGCTTCTTATGTAACACCATTAAAGACACTCATTTCACTACCATTTTATCTTAGTCCAAACCCTACCATGTAATCGTTCAAGATTTTAATGTTTCGATTTTTGTGCCCCCTATAAACAGAATTCGCTACCCATTTATTAGTTCTGTATTTACTAATTGAAGATAAAGTAGTTAAATACCATATCTTATAAGAAAATTATACAAATCAATACTAATTTATAATTTGCACTGTAGCTTGATGAATCTAATATGTAATTTTGGATGCTTTCACTTGGGCAACTTTGAGAACAATGAATATGCGTGGAATGTTCATTGAAGACTTTGATTTTTTAAAATTTCATCAGTAAAATCTATGAACCATATTTTTCTTGCCCCAGCTTATATTTTGACTATCAAAATCTCTTTCCAATCTGATCACATGTAATTTCTGTAAGTTTCTAGACAGAGAAAGGAAGTTGTTTTCTTTGTTTTAATGAAAAGTTACCTTTTAACATTTCAAATCCCATCATCAGCTTGGTCAAAGATAATTTGCATTGTTTACTTTTATTGCCCCCATCCATAGATCCAATTGCATTTCTGCTTAGCCCCTTTATTTTTTGAATTCACTTTTACCTTTCTGATCTGATCTCATCTTTACTTATTTCATTCAGGTTTTTAAGAATTACTTTAAGGCGTACTTTAAGGTGTACTCTGTGCTTATAAAACTTCTAAGGACTTCTACCTGACAATTGCATAATATCAAAGTCAATTGTCTTTAGACAATTTAAAATATGTACAATGATAGCTGTCATCCATAACAAAATTTTAAGATTAATCATATTAAGGTCTGTCGAAAAACATGCAAATGTACTAATAATTTAGTTATATGCTCTCTTTTTTCTATGATTCTTTTTTGGGGGATATGTATTTTATATAGCTTAAATTCCTTACTTATGAGCATAAACCAGAATAAAATAAGGGAGTGTATTTAAGTCTAGATAGCTTCTCTTTTAGTTAATGGTAAAAGGCTGCTTTCATGTCTCCTCAGGCAGGGAGCAATAGCTACTCCATGAAAATTGATCCACAGCCATCCATCTACCCTGAACATTAACACTAAGGTGGGTTCGGGGAAGGATCAGAACATGTCTATATTTTGCTTTCAAGTCACAAACTCTGCCATTTTATAGCTACAGAGGCAATTGGTACAATTGTGCAGAACTTCTGGAATATTGTCACAAAGCATTTTAAAAATCACTTTCTAGCCTATATTAAATTCTTTGAAAATACTTATGAAGAAACAGGAAGTAACTTTCTTTATCTTCCCAAGAATTGGTTCATGAGAAAAGGTAAAATATGAAACTTGGAGTGTTTTAAAAATCTTCATACTCTAGCCAAAAAAAGAAAAAAAAACCTTAATAAATAAATTTTCCTGGTAATATAATTTTTACTTTAAGGCTTTTTCTTTTTTTAACCCTTAAGAGATTCTTTATTAACAGCACATTTTCTTCATTGTTTTCTTATCTTAATTTTCTATAATTAGTCTTCTTTTTTATTCCAACTCCAAGCTTGTAGAACAACTCAGCAAATGTCTTGGGGTGAATGCCTGAGGCCAACGCCTCTTTATTCTTGGGGCCAAGTCTGTCTGATAGATTCTGGAAATACTGATTGTTAGGCTGATATATCTTCCCAACTCTCCACTTGATCTGTTCTGCCTTGCACAGAGGCATCTAGACATCCCAGTCTGCTTGTCCAGACTCTGCTCACACTTATGGTAATAGCTACTCCTGAAGCCAAGGAGGGTGGTACATGCTAGACCCAGTCTTGTAAAAAGAGGTCCTGTAGGATTTGGAAGCAGACTTGGGTGATTTGAGTGTGGGATTCTAGAGTTCTGTGTCATGGCATGCGATCATAAAATCAGTGAGCAGATCCTGGGTGAGTGCATCCTCCTGGCCCCATGGACCCCTGGCCTCATTGAAGAGGTGAGGTCCCGGAGAGCCAGGGTAGGGCCCTCTAAGTTCAGGATTCAAAGCTGGGTCTCAGTTTTCTAGGCTAAAAGTTATCACTGTGGAGAAGCCTGCTAGATGCATGTGAGAAAATAATAAATATTATATAAACAGGATTATTCCCAGCCATGAACAACACCGGCAACCCATGTTTAATTAAAAATGTGGAATTGAAAGGTAAATATGTGTTTCATAATCAACCCCAAGCTAAAGAAAACAGAACTATAATAATGAGAGATAGTTATATTAGTTAGCTCGGGATGCCATAATATAAAATCATAGATTGGGTGGTTTAACCAGAAATGTGTTTTATCATATTCTGAAAGCTTGGAATTCTGAGATCAGGGTGTCAACATGGTCAGATTCTGGTGAGGAGGACTCTCCCCCAGGTTGCAGACAGCCACCCCTTCACTCTCAGTGTGTTTTTGCATGGCAGATATGAGAGAGAGAGAGAGCACAAGAGTGCTTTGGTGTGTTTTCTTATAAAAATACTAATCTCATCATGAAGGCTCTACCTTTATGACTTTATTTAATTATAATTAACTCCCTAAATCTCCATCTCCAAATACCATCCCATTGGGAATTAGGGGTTCAACATATGAATGGGAAGACATACACATTCAGTCCATACCGATCACTGGTTGCTATATGGAGAGAGATACAAGTGGAAGGAAGGAGACCAGTGAGAAGGCTACTGTGTTCCAAGAGTAGTGACAGTAATCAATGTTATCACACAGCACGATAATTTACTCAACACTCTGACTAAAACAACATAAAATGCTTTTGGATATTTCCATTTAATAGCCATATTTTTAAAATCACCTTGAGCATTTTCCAATGCTTAAGCATTAAGTTTATGTACTATTTGTACAGGTAAAAAGTGGATGTGGGAGGAAAAGGCCAAGAGCAGGTCAGTCTTCCTTTTCAGTCCCTGCCAGTATAACTTGTCAGGAAGCATGACAATATTAACTGGGTGGGAATAAGAGAGTGGAGTGGATTTAAATCCAGGCTCTATATAAAGATTTTCAGGGATTCTAATCTCAACCCCACCTAAAATGTTTGCTTTAGGACACAGAGTTCAGCCAAATAAACAGACCAAACTAGGATGAAAAAAACAGGAAATTAAGTCAAATGTGCAAGTTGTTGCAGGTCTGATGGATCCCGATGTTCCTTACTCTTTTGCTGCTGCCCACCTACCCTTGCTATATTTTTCCCCCACCTTCCTGTATTTGCTCTGAATCTGTGTTGTTGCCCTCTTCTTGCTCAGCTCACTGATTTAACTTCACTGGATCCCAGCTATTTGCAAAGCACTATTGCCTTTTCATGAAATTCTCTCCTAGGTTCTCAGGCACTTGTTTAAATTGTTAAATTGGGTATTAATTCAACTGGGGATAAGGAGGAGGGGGAAAGACCACAAGCTGCCTCATTTCAGCAGTCTCCTGATAGCTTTCCCAACTCTAAAAAGTTGTCAGCTTCAACCAAGGGTGCTACTACATATGCAAAAAAGCAATGCTACAGCAGCTATCTGAGAGTATGACAGTGAAAAAATATATACTATTTCCAGTCACTGAGTAAAATAATTATTAACATGTACACCATCGCTGCTGTGGACAGTTATGTACTATGGGGAATGCAACAATGTATGAACTGGTGTCTGCATTTATGCCCCTATGCCCTGACAACATGGCCTCATTAATTCCAGGAGGCCATATTAAAAGGGTGGCAAGTGGTCTGCAACCTTGTTTTCTCACCCATTAACCACAGCACTTGACCACAAGATGGCCTTTTTTATGTGTTATTACATAATGCCAGTCTGATTTTCCCAAACAGAGTTCACATAGTATAACAAGAAAGCATTTGGCTTTGGCCAAACAAGGCTCAGCTCCCTGCAGCCCAAGTGATACTCCCTCCCATCACTAGAGAGTTTACAATCTAGTTGAGGAACAAAAAATAAAATAACCACTTAGCAATTCCAGGCAATGTAAAAAATAATCTCTATCTATTGAATTCAACTGTGAAAACGACATCCAAAGTGCACTCTTATTCATACCAGTTTAGGCCTACTCTGCTACTCAAGTTTCAACATTTTGGACTGATTCATTTCTCAGGCCAAGTCTCCATTTTTTCTCCTGAGGGAAGTCCATAAAGATGCTGCAAGTGAAGCCCGCAGGACAGCTGTAGAGCTGAATTTCATTCCTCCCTGGGCTGCTCTTCCAAAAGCAGCCTTCATTAACCATGGATAAGTAACATGGATGCAACAGGCTTGGAAAGCAAACCTTTGAAATTACATATGATCATTGCCAATAAATCTATTTGGCAATTTAACTCCTAACAAAGCACACACTAAAAGACAGATGACATAGTTATAAATGTAAATAGAGACATAGATATATATGCATTAGTATAGTGACTACTACATGCAAAGTTCTGATGCTCTATCAGTGAATAGAAGAGGTGAGGAGGAAATAGTCTTTAAATAATATACAATTAATTACATGATCACTATTGTGATATGTACTCTGAAGAAGAAATTAGGTGCTTTGAAAACATAATAAAGTTTTGACCTATTCTTGGAGACCTGAATTAGCTGTTAGGATTCCACTTCAGCACTAATTAATAAACTTTCCCCCTTTTACTCGGAAGTATTGTGGCCTCCATGCTAGGTAATGACTTCTCTAGATTCCACACAGGCCACAGAAGAACTTTGTTCCTCTTTTGCGAATCTTCCACAGTCCATCTTCTGAAAAACTACATGGCACTAGTCTCAGGAAAAAGGGTAATTGGGATCAAGGTCCTCATACCTCATCTCTTCAGTTTAACTGACTCAACAGGACCAGCGCTGCCCTCCCAGTTATCCATCAGGATGAGGACATTTATCTCTACATAGTTCTACATATGCCCTTAAGTCTCAACCAGTTCTTGTCCTCCACACCACTCTAAGTTCTTGTTTCGTGGCTTCTGAAACTCATAGTCTTCTTGCAGTTAACCTTTATATCTTTGTGCTTTTTCTGGTCATTCTTGTTACCTTTGGGCTCTCACTGAAACTTGGCCCTCACCAACGTTACAGCTTCCCTGAAAGCCTTCTCAAGTGGTGGCTCTTTTCTCACCCACACCTTATGTCTTACTGGTTCCTGCTCTTCATTGCTAATTTCTATATACTCCTTGATAAATGCATACTCATGCACACACATACATACATTGAAAATACTCCTTGTCCAATTATGCTACCAGTTGACAGCAACTAACATTTACATAGGTTGAATATCTCTTATGTGAAATGCTAGAGACCAGAAGTGTTTCCTATTTCAGAAGTTTTTGGATTTTGGAATATTTGCATATATATATATATATATATACCTGTTGTTCATTTTTAATCTGAAAATTCAACCATGTCAGGGTACAAAATGATTACCCTGTTCCAGGCACTGATCTGACTTAATCTTCACAAAAACTTCTGAGTTACATATGTTCCTATTCTTATTCTACTGATGCACTTGAGGTACTGAGATGTTGGGTGAAATGTTCACAAACAGCTACGAGGTGTTAGAATGGGGATGTGTACCCTGGAAATATGACTCCAGAGTTCATCCTTTTAAAAACTATGTCATACTGCTTCCCATCACTTGCTGGCTTGTCATGCAGTGATAATCTTAACTCTATTTGTTTTCACACTGCTGATACAGACATACCCGAGGCAGGGACATTTACAAAAGAAAGAGGCTTACTGGACTTACAGTTCCATGTGGCTCAGGAGGCCTCACAATCATGGTGGAAGGTGAAAGACACATCTCACATGGTGAAAGACAAGAGAAGAGAGTTTGTGCATGGAAACTCCCCTTTTTAAAAACCATCAGATCTCATAATACTTGCTCACTATCATGAGAATGGCACAAGAAAGACCTGCCTTTATTATTCAGTTACCTTTCACCAGGTCCCTCCCACAACATGTGGGAATGCAAGATGAGATCTGGGTGGGGACACAGCCAAACCATATTATTCTACTCCTCGTCCCTCCCAAATCTCATATCCTCACATTTTAAAACCAGTCATGCCTTCCCAAAAGTCCTTAAACTCATTTCAGCATTAACTCAAAAGTCTACAGTCCAAAGTATCATATCAGATAAGGCAAGTCTCTTCCACCTAAGAGCCTAGAAAAACAAAAGCAAGTTAGTTACTTCCTAGACACAATAGGAGTACAGGCATTGAGTAAATATAGCCATTTCAAATGGAAGAAATTGGAATTGGCCAAAACAAAGGGGCTACAGGCCCCATGAATATCCAAAATCCAGCAGGACAGTCATATCTTACAGTTCCAAAATGATTCCTTTGGTTGCATGTCTCACATCCAGGTCACACAGATGGAAGAGGTGGATTCCCATAGTTTTGGGCAGCTCCACCCCTGTGGTTTTTCAGGGTACAGCCTCCTTCCTGGCTGCTTTCACAGGCTTGCATTGAGTGTTTGCAGCTTTTCTGGGCACACAGTCCAAACTGTCAGTGGATCTACAATTCTGGGTTCTGGAGGACGATGGCCCTCTTCTCACAGCTCTACTAGGCAGTACCCCACTAGGGACTCTGTGTAGGGGATCCAACTCCACATTTACCTTTCACACTGTTCTAGCAGAGGTTCTCTGAGAACACTGCCCCTGTAGCAAACTTCTGCCTGGATATCCTGGCATTTCCACACATCCTCTGAAATCTAGGCAGAGGTTCCCGAACCCCAAGTTTTCACTTCTGTGCACTGGCAGGCTCAACACCATACGGAAGCTGCCAAGGCTTGAGGTTTGGACCTTCTGAAGCCACACCCTGAGCCCTACATTGGCCCCTTTTAGCCATGGCTGGAGTGGCTGGCATACAGGGCACAAAGTCCTTAGGCTGCACAGAGCACAGGGACCCTTGGTTCAGCTCATGAAACCACTTTTGCCTCCTAGGTCTCCAGGCCTGTGATGGGAGGGGCTATCCTGAAGACCTCTGACATGGCCTGGAGACATTTTTCCCACTGTCTTGGGGATTAACATTCAGCTCCTCATTACTTATGAAAATTTCTGCAGCCAGCTTAGATTTCTCCTCAGAAAATGAGATTTTCTTTTCTGTTGAATTGTCAGGCTGTGAATTTTCCAAACTTTTATGCTCGGTTTCTTGAGTAAAAAACTGAATGCCTTTAACAGCACCCAAGTTACCTCTTGAATGCTTTGCTGCTTAGAAATTTATTCGCCAGATATCCTAAATCATCTCTCTCAAGTTCAAAGTTCCACAGATCTCTAGGGCTGGGGCAAAATTCTGCGAGTCTCTTTGCTAAAACTTAATACAAGTCACCTTTGCTTCAATTCCCAAGTCCCTCATTTCCATCTGAGACCACCTCAGCCTGGACTTCAATGTCCATGTCATTAACAGCATTTTGGTCAAAGCCATTCAACAAGTCTCTAAGGAGTTCCACACTTTCCTACATTTCCCTGTCTTCTTCTGAGCCCTCCAAACTGTTCCAAACTGTCTGTTACCCAGTTCGAAAGTTGTTTCCATGGGTATCTTTTCAGTAGTGCCTCACTTTACTGGTACCAATTTATCACATTAGTCTGTTTTCATGCTGCTGATAAAGACATACTCAAGCCTGGGCAATTTACACACAGAAAAAAAGAAGTTTGCTGGAGTTCCACATGGCCGGGGAGTTCTGACAATCATGGTGGAAGGTAAAAGGCACATCTCACATGGTGGCAGACAAGAGAAGAGAGCTTGTGCAGGGAAATTCCTCTTCTAAAAACCATCCAGTCTCATGAGACTTATTCACTATCACAAGAACACCATGGGAAATACCTGCCCCCATGATTAACTTACCTCTCACCAGATCCCTCCCACAACATGTGGAAATTCAAGATGATATTTGGGTAGAAACACAGCCAAACCATATCACTCTAAGATCACTGTTTTTCCCTCTGTTACTAGTCCTGTGATCAACCTTGTTGACTTCAATAGACGGGGAGAAAATTCAACACTTAGGCCTCGTGGTTCCTTGATGCCATTCCCTCCATCATGCACTTTCCTGGGTGTCCTCTAGATCTCATCATTGCCAATAACTATTCCATATCCCAAATATCACTCTCAAATATCTCAAATAACACCTCTCATCTTTCCATTTATAGACTCTAGCACCTCCGCTCCTATGACTGTTCTATCACACCATGCTTTGCTTCCTCCTCACTCGCTTGCATTCCGTGCCTGATTACAATCATGTCCCTGCACACTCTCTTTCCTTGCCCTTTTCTTTCTCAATCCTTCTTTCCTCACATGATTCTAATCCAGGTTGAATCTAGCTCTTCACCTACACTCATAATTCTGTGCAGCTAAACCTGAAGTAAAAATGAAGTCATGATAATTTTAAATTTATGAAAGCAAACTTCAGCACCACCTAGTAATTCTACATTTTACTAATCAGTTCTTTCCCAGCCTACAAGAAAACTAAATTTTACTTACTCTCCTTTCTCCACAAGCCTGAAACATCACATATTTAATCTTGTATAAGTGATAATTTTGCCTCTTACTGTCTGAGCAAATAGGAATCATAAAGAGACCATCCTCATCCTTCCACACTCAAACTTCCAACCTACCTGCATTCATGCACTTGTACTCTGTCTCTCCTCCCTTCATAAGGAACAGTATTCCTAGCCTATTTCCAAAAACCTTTTTTGTATTTCACAATATATTTAACTTTACTATTTGGAAATCAAGTAATATATTATGAAAATGTAAAGAAAAGAGAAACGAAAACAAAATGAACCTATATCCAATGTTTTTGACGTTTTTTTCCAGCTTCAGTACTGTTTTTCTCTCAGTACATATCCCTATAGCTTTATTTTCCTTTTCCTCAAAGTAATTGCGTACCTATCAACATGACTGATTGAGGAAATAAGTAATAGATGTGGCATCATCACTTTCTTATTGGATTCTCATAATGAATTCAGCATTTCTCAGCATATTGAGCTTTTAAATTATTAATCTTATACATAGTCCAAAAACACATTCATAACATAGAACATACAGAGAGAGCAAACTATACTCTGGTGTCAAGTGTTTCTTGAGACACCACCAGCCAGAGAGGAAAGCTGGAACTGTTTGCATGTCACCAAGATAAAAAAATGGAAAACCATTTAAAAAGAGCAACTGAAATCTGCTTACATTCTAGATAGCTTGATATAAACAATATCAAATAATTTACCTCAATTTACTCTCTAATTCTTCTTCTCTGTTTACTTTACTTTTGATTTTTATTTATTATTTCAATAGAGTTTTGTGACCAGGTGGTGTTTGGTTACATGAATAAGTTCTTTAGTGGTGATTTAGTGTACACCATACCCAGTGTGGAGTCTTTTATCCCCCACACCTTTCCCACTTATTCCCCCAAGCCTCCAAAGTCCATTGTATCATTTTTATATCTTTGCATCCTCATAGCTTAGCTCCCATTTATGAGAACATACGATGTTTAGTATTTTATTCCAAAAACCAAGCATCATATATTCTCACTCATAAGTGAAGTTACTTCACTTAGAATAATGGTCTCCAGCTCCATCCAGGTTGCTGTGAATGCCATTGTTTTGTTCCTTTTTATGGCTAAGTAGTATTTCATGGTATATATATATATATGTTTATGTGTATATATATATATATATATAAATATATACACACACACATATATATATATATATTTATATATATATATCACATTTTCTTTATCCACTCACCAATGAATGGGCATTTGGGCTGGTTCCATATTTTTGCACTTGCAAATTGTGCTACTATAAAACTGTGTATGCAAGTGTGTTTTTAATATGATGACTTATTTTATTCTGGGTAGATACCCAGGATTGGGATTGCTAGATCAAATTGTAGACCTACTATTAAGAATCACCATACTCTTTTCCACAGTGGTTTTACTAGTTTACATTTCCACCAGCAGTGTAATAGTTTACATACATACCAACATCTATTTTTTTTTAATTTTTTGATTATTGACATTTTTGCAAGAGTAAGGTGGTATCACATTGTGGTTTTGATTTGCATTTCCCTGATAATTAGTGATGTTGAGCATTTTTCATATGTTTGTTGGTCATTTGTATATCTTCTTTTGAGTTTTGACAATCGTCTATTCGTGTCCATAGCCCACTTTTTGATAGGATTTTTTTTTCTTGATGATTTGTTTGACTTCCTTGTAGATTCTGGACATTAGTTATTTGTCAGATGAATAGTTTGCTAAGATTTTCTCCCACTCTTGAGTTGGTTGTCTGTTTACTCTCCTGATTATTTCTTTTGTTGTGCAGCAGCCTTTTAGTTTTATTAAGTGCCATCTATTTATCTTTGCTTTGGGTACTTGGTAATGATGTCTTTGCCTAGGCCAATGTCTAGAAGGGTTTTACTGATGTTATCTTCTAGAATTTTTAGGCTTTCAGATCTTGGATTTAACTCTTTCATCAATCTTGAGTTGATTTGTATAAGGTGGAAGATGAGGATCCAGTTTGATTCTTCTTCATGTGACTTACCAATTAACCCAGTACCATTTGTTGAATGGGGTGTCCTTTCTTCACTTTATGTTTTTGTTTGCTTTCTCAAAGATCAGTTGGCTGTTAAGTATTTGGGTTTATTTCTGGGTTCTCTATTCTGTTCCATTGGTGTATGTGCCTATTTTTATACAAGTACCATGCTGTTTCAGTGACTATAGCCTTATAGAATAGTTTGAAATCAGGTAATATGATGCATCCAGATTTGTTCTTTTTGCTTAGTCTTGCTTTGGCTATGTAGGCTCCTTTTTAGTTCTACATGAATTTTAGGATAGTTTTTTTCTAGTTCTGTGAAGAATGATTGTGGTATTTTGATGGGAATTGCATTGAATTTGTAGATTGCTTTTGGCAATATGTTCATTTTCACAATATTAATTCTACCCATCCAATATGTGTTTTCATTTGTTTGTGTTATCTATGATTTATTTCAACAGTGTTTTGTAGTATTTCTTGAGGTCTATCATCTCCTTGGTAGGGTATATTTCTAAGTATTTTATTTGTATTTATCACAGCTATTGTAAAGGGGTTGAGTTCTTGATTTGATTCTCAGCTTAGTCACTATTGGTATATAGCATTGCTACTGATTTGTGTACATGAATTTTGTATCCTGAATTCATTTATTAGTTATAGGAGCTTTATGGATGAGCTTTTAGGGTTTTCTAGGTATACAGTCATATCATCGGCAAACAGTGACAGTTTGGCTTCCTTGTTACTGATTTGGATGCCCTTTATTTCTTTCTCTTGTCTGATTGCTTTGCCTAGGATTTCCAGTACTATGTTGAATAGAAGTGGTGAAAGTGGGCATCCTTTCCAGTGTTTCAGTTCTCAGGAGGAATGCTTTCAACTTTTCCCATCCAGTATCATATTGGCTGTGGGTTTTTTATAAACGGTTTTTATTACCTTAAAGTATGTCCCTTCTGTGCCAATTTTGCTGAGGGTCTGAATGATAAAAGCATGCTGGATTTTATCAAATACTTTTTGACAAAGTTCAATGCTATGTTATGAACTTTCCTTGTAGCACCACTTTTGCTGTATTCAAGAGGTTTTGATAGGTTGTATCACTATTATTATTCAGTTCAAAGAATCTTCCAATTTCCATCTGGATTTCATTCTTGACCCAGTGATCACTCTGGAGCAGGTTATTTAATTTCCATGTATTTATATAGTTTTGTGGGTTCCTTTTAAAGTTGATTTTCACTGTGGTCTGGGAGAGTATTTAATATAATTTTGGTTTTCTTAAATTTATGGAGACTTATTTTGTGGCCTATCATTTGGTCTATTTTGGAGAATGTTTTATGTGCTAATAAATAGAATGTATATTCTGCAGTTGTTGGATAGAATGTTCTGTAAATACCTGTTAAGTCCATTTGTTGTATAGTGTAAGTTCATGGGTTCTTTGTTGACTTTCTGTCTTGATGACCTAACTAGTGCTGTTAGTGGAATAGTCCGCAGTGTCTATTTTCCCCATCCTTATATCTATAGGTGCTCCATGTTTAGCTTCCACTTATAAGTGAGAACATGTATTTGATGTTCTGTTCCTGCTTTAATCTGGTTAGGATAATGTCATCCAAGTGCATCCACATTGCTGCAAAGAACATGATTTCATTCTTTTTTTGACTGTCTAGTCTGTGGTATATACATACCACATTTTCTTTATCCAATCCACCATTGATAGGCACCTTGGTTGATACCATGTCTTTGCTATTGTGAATAATGCTGCAGTGAACATGCAAATACATGTGTTTTAATGGTAGAATGATTTATTTTCCTTTGGGTATATGCCTTATAATGGATTGCTGGGTAACATGGTAGTTCTATTTTAAATTCTTGAGAAATCTTCAAACTTCTTTCCACAGTGCCTGAACTAATTTATTTTTCCACCAACAGTGTAAGTACATTTCCTTTTCTTTGTAACTTTACCAATATCTGTCATGTTTTGACCTTTCAATAATGGTGATTCTGACTGGTGTGAGTTGGTATACCATCATGGTTTTGATTTGCATTTCTCTGATGATTAGTGATGCTGAGCATTTTTAAATGTTTATTGGCTGCTTTTATGTCTTCTTTTGGGAACTGTCTGTTCATGTTATTTGTCCTCCTTTTAAAAGAGATATTAGTTTTTGCTTGTTGCTTTGTTTAAGTTTCTTATAGATTCTGGTTATTAGACTTTGTTGGACTCATAGTTTGTGAATATTTTCTCTCATTCTGTAGGTTGTCTGTTCACTCTGTTGATGATAGTTTCTTTTGCTGTGTAGAAACACTTTGATTTAACTAAGTCCCATATGTAAATTTTTCTTTTTGTTGCAATTGTTCTTTTTAAAATAATTTCAACTTTTATATTAGGTTCAGGGGTACATATGCTGGTTTGTTACATGGAACTACCTATGTCTCGACATCATCACTCACACAGGGATTACTTTAATCTCTTCTTAGCAAGCCTCTTTATCCTCCAATTTATGGTATAGTTACTGCCAATATACATTTCCCTAAACATTGCTTATGTTAGTCTCTGCTCAGAAACAATCTAGATCTCCCTACTTAAAACTTTGTACAATGTAAATTTCTTTGCTTGATTTTTAAGACATGTCAGAATGCCTATCCATATTTCCCACAAAGCCCTAACTCCTTTGTCTAATAAGGTTAGTATACTCATGGCTATATAAAAAATCTGTTGCTTCTGAACATTTTCAACTATTTTTTCCTCACCTAAGCAGTGGTCTTCATCTCTGCTCCCGTTTAAGTTTCAGCCTATCCTTCCTTTGGGTATATGCTACCCAAAGTAGGCTAAGACCTACTCTCCCCATATTAACTTCCCAGTCTGCATTTTTTTATTCTCTCCTCTATGCTCTTGTAGCACTCATGGCATGTACCAAGATCAACACATGTCCACAAAAGTATTCAAAAGTTCATTCATTTTATCTTGTTTTCTTTTTCAGTATTACCTCCTAGGAGGCAGGACTACATTTTATACAGACTCCACAGCACCCGCACAATAGTGAACACATAATGGGAATTTATCAGATAGACACTCAGGTTTATGAACCCTCTTCTGGGGGATTTATATTTTCTAAAAGATAAATATATAATTAATATAAAATATTTGTCTTTTATTTATTTAAATATTACATGCATGTATAGTACAAAATAAGTTTATAACCTCTATTTAACAGATCTTTCTGGAACTCTCAAAACAATCTGATAAGTGCTTAAAATGATACTTTTATTTCTTTTCACCTTCTCTTCTTTCCTATACAGAGAACTTTAGTAATATCCTGAATTTACTACTAAAAGCAAAGGCTAAGGAAGGTGTTATGTGGCCTTTGTATAACAGAGAATGTTCTCTACTGAAAACTTATGATACACTTTCCATTTTGGACAAAGCCAGATAGGTAAGATTTTCTCTATCATAGTGTCTAGCACAAGCCTGGGAATATAACTCAATAAATTCTTGTTAAGTGATTAAATTTTTGGTAGTTCACTCAATGGAAGCTTCCATTTCTGAAATTTGCACATAATATCTTCAGGAATTAGACCTGAGTAGCATTCCCCAATGGGAAATCTTATTCCAACTTTGAGAAGGAATGTGATTAATTTGAAGCTGCTATTCTAATTTTTCATTTTTAGATTTTTACTATTATCTTGAGAAATAGTAGGCCAAGAGCCTTGCTTCCATACTACCAGCAATTTCTTTTGGGTGGCACAACAATTTAGAGCTATTGAAACGGTATTAGAAATCATGTATTCCAACCCATTCACTCTTCAGATGAGGAAAACACCCCAGGTTAGATGGAGAAGCCAAGATAGAAATCAAGCACTTTTAAACAAGTTACCTTACCTACATTTAAATAAATGAAGTATGGCAAAATACCATGAAATCCTGGGGCTGAAGAGAACTTACAGATGGTTCATTATTCTTTGTTTTAGCACTTCCAGTAATTGGCTAACAGCTCCTTCTACAATGGAATACCTCTAAAAATTAGAAATGTTCTCAAAAGAGTATTTCTCAGTGACTTATGTTGAATCAAAATTTGTCTTCCCAGAACTTTGTAGCAACAGCCCTACTTTTGAATTCTCAAACAATAACAACAATCCACTCCCTCTTCCACGGGACTGAACTAAACAATTTATATAACCTTTAAGATTCTCTATGCCCAAGTTCCTCTAAACTTCTTTTTTTATGGCATGGCTTCCCTCTGTTTTGACAATAATCTTATTAGAATTTTTTCCTTGAATCTTAGAATGCTTTCAATTAATGGTGACAAAAAAATCAAACTCAAGTTGGCTTAAAGAATAACTAAAAACTCCAAGGTAATTTAGGTATAGTTCCTTCCATCAGAGCTCTGGGTCCATTTTCCTGTGGTTTGCTCTTCTCCACTTTTATCGGTGTTAACTTTCCCCTCAGACTGACTTCCCTCCTAGTTGTTGGATGCCTGCCAGCAGTAATTAGGCTGCATGATGCCTCATTCAGCAAGAAAGGCAGGTTGCTTCCCATTAACTGCTGAAAAAAAGAAAACACTGCGATTTACATCAATTGGCCACCCCTGAACCAATCCGTAAAACCAGGGGAATGCCACACACTGATAAGCTTAGGCCTGGATTAATTAAACCAATTACAGTGCAAAGGAAGATGGAATTTTCCTGATTGGCCTTAGCTGAGCATAGCTTACTGTTGAAGCTGAGGTGAGGTCAAGTTCATTCTAACCTTATTGCTGGTATCAACAGAACAGGTGGAATGGATGTTGAGGAAATAACCGTATCTTCTGTTCACCATGCATTCATACCTGTATGTAATACTCAGGATGAATCTGACAAATGTCCAAGTTCAGTGAAATATTAGAAATCAGTCTTATGGCCATTTCTCTTATTTTGGAAATGTTCTTCTATTAACATAGTTTCAACTTGAATTCACTTTCTTTTTTTAAGCAGGTGTAATTGTTGAGTTTGTGGTTACTGAAGTACGTAAAGTGGTTTTTTATTTCATTTTATACTGCTTTTGAGATGAACTTTTAAAACCTCCCCACAAGTACATTCTTATGTAACTGATTGCAAAAACCAAAACAATACATTAATTTGGTTCTTAAATCTCAGTGTTCTGGTTTTTATGCATTGTTCTATCTACCAAAACACTTCAAATTATATTTGTGTAAATCAGTACATTAGCTAACCCTTTGCAGAATGATGTCTCTTCACCAAGATTGAGTTTTTTAATGTAACCAAGACAAAGCCAAAGAGAACGCCATGAGACATACTATGAAAAACCTTTCTGCAAGCTAATATCAAGTTAATAATTACATGCAGTTGTTCAACGAGCTTTACACATCTGCTTACACCCACTATTATTCAGTCATATTTCTACCCTGTTCACAAGGAAGTATGAGTGATTTCATCAAAATCCCTGCCTAAACACAAATATTGCAACTTCCCAACCCTCTAAAATCTCTCCAGGCTACTCAACCTACAGAAAATTAAATAAGGCTAATTTGGCAGGAATGCTTTTAGTGCACTCAGACTGGATCTCAGAAGTTGTCTCATTATTTTCTAAGTGATTTCAATTCCTTGTTTAAGTAATCCATTCTAAAATGCTATTAAAGATCAACATTGCTGATCTAATAGTTTCCAGAATCTACCTTTTAACCCTTTGAGAGAATTGGGGTGATATTTGCTTAGATCGCATCTTCTAGCAGCACTCCCTTTCTCTGTGATTTCTGTGGATTACTGCCAATCATTTCATGATTACATCTCTAAATCCTTTCAACACCTTGGAATGTAATTTGTCTGTGACTGCAAACTTGAATTCATTTAGAATGTCTGGGTGGCCTCCTATAATCTCATCTTTTTACTTTTTCTAGGACTTCAATTCATTGTTAATGGTGTTTTCCTAGCTGTTCTATTTTGGTGATAACTTCTTCATAGTGGCAAGGACAGATTCAAAATAGAAACGGAGTAATTCTGCCTCCTGCCTATATTTGTTTGCCTCTCATCATCTTTTCTAAACAGTGGACTGATGCACTATAGTCTCATAATTATGATTCCTAGCTTTCGCACAAGTACTTTTCTCTTTTGGGAACACTCTTACTGTTTTCAAACTTTTTGTAATCTAACTTTTATTCATCCTCCAAGTCTTAGTAATAATCTCTCTGAGGAGCCGTCATTGATCCTGCAAAGCTAAATTAGACACCCCTCTTATATCTTATATCTTATGATAGACCTTTGGTGAAATGTAGTAGACTATATTGTAAACGCCTGTTAGCATGTCTGCTTTCCCCATTTGACTATAAGTAGTTAGAAGGTAAGGATCTTTCCTTATTCTTTTCTGCGGAGATCTTCATAGTTCTTGGCAACAAATTGGTGCTTAATATTAATAATTATTCAATGAATTAAACCTGTAAAGGTCCTTTTGGTTAACTTTGAGCATTGTTTTTTTATTTCTTATATTTTCTTCCAAGATTTATTTTACTGCCACATCAAGTTTCCTTAATGGTTGAAAGTAAATCTAAAATAACAATTTCTTGATAAGTTTTTTTCAATAAAAACCTTCGTTGTCAAACCTCTGAGGTATTAATTTTTAGGAAAGTTTAAAATAATGCTTCTTATGAAAAAAGGAAAAAAATCTTCTAATATACATTTATACTCGATCAGAAAACATGCTCATCATAAATTTTTGAGGCACATGGAGTATACACCACAAATGGAAACATGAAAACAAAAGTGAGATGATTATTTTTGTAGAAACAAAATGAAACAAATTTCCTGGTTTAGGATTTTTAAAAAACACATTTCAGTCATTAAGACTCCTTTAATATTTTGAAAGCTTGAAAAACATATTTTTTATCCAATGCACTCAGTAAATTTTATAATCTTTAGTTTTTCTGTTTACCAATGATATTTTCTACTGATACACTTTTCTTACAACAATAAATCTCTTTAACTTATTCAATAGGTCACGTGTTCAGTAGTTTATAAAATTTTAAAGCTAATGGTATAACAAACTCAAATGATGAGATTTCATATTTATAAGTGCATCCTGAGATGAATAAGTAATGAAGACACAGTCTGCTGCTACTAAAAGTGAGGGGCTTAAGAAGTTTAGCTACAAAGAGATGGAACGCACTTGATTTCATCTGATTTTAAAATTTAAGTAGATTTGATCCAGGTTGGTTCTTAAGGACGTCATCAGCAGAAAATATCCTATTTTGGTACTTTATTTTTTCTTCTGTTCAGCACTGGATATGCAGCAATTTTCCTGATCCACTGCAACAGATTGAATTCATTGCTGTATTTTTTTCAAACTATCTTGTGTTATATGACATGCTTGGTGACAGACTTGGCTGACCAGTTTTCAATTAAACTTATCAGTCAAAGGTCATTTTTAAGCCACTGCGATTGACTGAGACACAGAAGTATTAGTTTCATTGATTAGGGTTTAAAGAGAAAAATTGTTGCCAGTTGGTACAATTGAAAGTTATAGTACAAATAATCTGTAGCTACTTTTTGGCCAAGTGTAATGACAGATTCCAAGAGAGAGGACTTAAAAATATCATCTTTAATTTTTTTACAGAAAAATATGAATATAGTTATAATTTATTTGTATGCAGCCACCAAAAGAGAGAACATTTACAATATAATGCAACAATATCATGCCAAAAACAATGTAACACTAACATGTAATGTTTTATACCTCATGTGAATTGTCATAGTAAATATGAACTGTCATGCTTATAATAAATTATATTTATATAATAAATATGAGTCATCATATTTATTATCTACTTTCAGTAGAATTAAGAAGATCTGCCTTTTAGTGCTGAGACAACCATTAATTCTCTGCACAATCTAGGGCAAATCATTTAAACTTTCTAGGTCTCAATTTTTTCTATATGTAAGTATTAACCCCTGAAAAAATTATAATCTACAAAGTTTGTAGTAGGGGGCCCCTGAGTTACTTTTAATATTTCATAAAGCTCTTGGGAACTTTGTACTTAACCAAAATAAAAACTCATAAGCCCCATATAGTTTCTGATACATAAAAACTAGTTAATATTTAATAAATTATGAAACGAATAGGAGAATAAATGAAAAAGTGAATGAATGAATGAATAAAAATTAGAAAACCAGGTTGAGCTGCACTTCATATCAACCCTATTGTCTATTGATTATTTCTTGCTGATCTGATTTCCAATTTATATATGCTTGTGACTATTTAAAAGTGAATTAACAGTTACTTTTTCAATGCAATTTGAGGAGTAAAATATTTTTTAATACCCAGAGCAAGTCATGGGTATTAATAATAAAGAGCTAATATCCAGACTCTACAAAGAATTAAAACAGATTTACAAGAGAAAAACAAACAAGCCCATTCAAAAGTGGGCAAAGGATATGAACAGACACTTTTCAAAAGAAGACATACATGAGGCCAACAAACACATGAAAAAATGCTTATCATCACTGGTCATTAGAGAAATACAAATCAAAACTACATTAAGATACCATCTCACGTCAGTTAGAATGGTGGTCATTAAAAAATCAGGAGACAACAGATGCTGGAGAGAATGTGGAGAAATAGGAACACTTTTACACTGTTGGTGGGAGTGTAAATTAGTTCAATTGTTGTGGAAGACAGTGTA